>JAQISU010000047.1:13130000-13365000 GCA_029339505.1 Unio delphinus
TTTTAGTTGTAATCGTCGTCACATCATTTGTGTTAGTACGCGTTTTACACTTCACACAATATAGATCCATAATTTATGTATAGAGATATAAATATAATTGATTTTTCAGCGACTAAAACAAGAGAACCAGTTAAGCATCATGTAGCGCTACCAAACTCTATCCGCGCAATTATAATCGGGCCATCTGGATCCTTTATCCGTGCCGACAGTGGGCCTGATATCTACCACTTTGGTTCCTCCGGATTTAGGGCTAATTTCCATCCCTTTTCCCTATAGTGTATTTTATTATTGTTTAGTGACTCTGTCGGTCATGTGGCCACAAGTTAATTTTTTTTCCTCTGCAATGTTTTTGTTGTGTACGCCTTTATTTGGACGGGACATCTGGTTCAAATTTTTGAGTCGTTTCCTTAATTCCCTAAAAATAATAAAGATTTATTATATTTTGTATGGTGTGTGCTTGTATTGTGTCTGTCGTGTATATGCCTTGGCATATATTTGGCTTGTGTCTTTGATTTAGTTATTATATTTGTGACTTAGCACTTTTTCTCTAATTTGAGTTTCAAATAAAGTTTAAATTGTTTGTACCTTAATACCATTGTTTCCAAATTATTTAGGTATTTGGGGTAGCGGTCCCATGTTGGGTGTCACTCTTGACCTTACGCTGATACCTTAACAAAAAAGAATGTATTATGTATTTTTTAGTTTTATTTGAGTATGCCGTAGCATACATTCGTATCCAATTGACACTGCTTTTGTAAATTCATTTGGGTTTATTTACTATAATGTGCATATTTCTGGCAACTCTAAAGTTATGACAATGTAAATAAAAATGTATCATTTTGTTTTGTTACGGTTTATTTAATCAACCAAGCCCCACTTGTAAGCTTGATTTCCATTGGCTGATATTTAAAGTTTTGACTTTGTGATCTTGGTTTTGATTGGTTAGCTTTAGTTGCTATCTCGTCAGATATTTAAAGTTTTGAACTAGTGGAATTTCGTCATTTGTGTGGAGTTATTTGCCAGAGTAAGGTGTACGTTCATGTGATTGGACATAGCATGATTGCTCGTTTGAGCCGTTGTGATGATTTGCTGCATTTATGCATTTTTATTATTACTTGGGATGGACGTTCCGGAGCAAAGATTCGTAACCTTATATCTAATCCAACTGTTCTTGATCCACTGCCGGACCTGATATTAATAAAATTGGGAGACAATGACATTAGATCGTCGAGTCCAAATTTGATTGTAAATCAGTTACTCCATTTGTGCCGGATATATTTGGAACAAGGAGTCCAATTCATATTGGCGAGTTTGCTTTTACCACGAATGCGACCACGTTGGATGTCTTGTTCTCAGTACAGCATTATTATCTATTGCCGTTTAGAGGGGTATCGCGGCATTTTCATGGGAGCAGATGGTGTTTATTCGAGTCCTGCTGGTTGTCGTTAGCTTTACACCAGACTGTCGTTACTGGTGCAGCGACATGTAGTTCAAGAATTACTTGTATATACTTAGTGACTAAAGGTTGCAGGGCCCTTTTTTTTGGGGGGGGGGGGGGAGGGGGGGGCATATGCCATCGTTTCATATATTTTCAATTATGTAACAAGAGTTTTTGAGAAGTTTTCTAAAATGTGCATAATTGTTTCGTGGGAGCTGCGCTGCTATGTTCATTTTTATGTGTCAAGTATGATCTACTTATTGCGCAGCCCACACTTCATTTAATGTCCATTAAATTCGATTAAATTTTGAATCGAGTTTCCTGTAATAAAAATTTATTGTGAGAAGTAAAAAGTTTTCTTTGTCTTGTTCGTTTCTTCTTTGGTTGTTAATGGAGACGAGTTTGCGTCTCCTTTTTAGGTGTCATTTATGACCTTGCCAACATTACTCCCCTCTTAATGATGTCAAATTAGTTTTTTTTTTGTTTTATCTTAAGTGGTGACTTAAATTTAGGCTACGCTGTATTTGCTGCCACAAGGAAGTTGTTTATGTCGCCTAAAAATATTGTTGATTTTTTTTTTTAATATGAATTAAGGTCGCATGCGCAACTATGTGCTTTCGCGAGTTAGATTTCGAGAAAGAGATTGTTCGAAAAGGGTTCTCCTACCAAATTAGAACCCTGGGGAGAAAAATAAAATAAAATAAAATAAAATAAAATTTTAAAAAAATCAAAACAAATTAAAAAATAAAAATATTTTAAAAAATATATATATTTATATATAAAAAATAAATTCAAAATAAAAAAAAATAAAAAAAATAAAAAAATAAAAAAAATAAATTAACAAAACAAAAAAAAATTAAAAAAATAAAAAAAGATTAGAGTTGGAGTGGGGTGTGTTTGGTGTTATTTCATTTCTTCCTTCTTTTTCTCTTCTTTTCCCTTTTCTCTTTCCCACTTTCTTCCTACTTCCTTCTTCCCTCTTTCTTTCTTTTTCCTTCTTCCATCCTTCTTTTCCCTTTCCTTTTACTTTTTCTTGTCGGTTTGTTGATGTTATGTTTCCTTGAGCTATCACTATTTGATCCCGGTGTTCTCATCACACTTATCTTGTCACTTGCCGGTTGACTGGTTTTACTGTACCTACATTGTGCCACTACTTAGTGTAATCTTCTCTTTTTTTCCCCTTCTCCTTCTTCCCTTTCTCCCGTTTCTTCCTTTTTTCCTCGCATTACAATGTTTATATTATCCCCCCTTTCCCTTCCTTTCCCCTTTTCTATTTTATTTATTTATTTTAGGGTAATGTTAAGCTGTTCTGCTTTTTTAAGCTAGCGGTATTACTATCCGCTCTGGCCCCTTTAACCGATATGGCCTCGTTAATTATTTATCTATTTGATAGTTATAATTTTTTTTTCCGTTTATTTAAGGCATTGTTACGTGGGTCTGTTTTTTGAGCTAGCGATGTTATTATCTGCTCTGGCCCCTTGATTGATAAATATTAACTCTTTGACTATGTTTATGTTTATTTACTTATTTGATGGTTTGGATATTTATATTTTGTGTTTTATGTCTATTGATTTTAGGTAATTAAGTATATTTATATAGGTAGCATTTACGTTTTTGTTATACCTTTTATCTAGAATTTGGGGGAATGATGTAACTGAGTCAAGTTTTCTTTGTTGTAGTTGGAAGACGGTACGTTGTCGATGATATTTGTGACATATGTTGAATACATGTTCCAATGTTTCAGTTTCTGGACAGTGTGGACATTTATCCGGCGTGGGTCCTGTACTTATATGTTTTATAAAACTGCCATTTAGTAGTGTTTTACCTGTTCTGATTCTGTTGATTATTTTAATATCAATGGCTGCCAGGCTTTTTGGTAAACGTTGAGTTCTAGTGACCTCTTTTTGTAGTTGGTATAGATGTCTACCCTTTGTGGAGTTTTCCCATTGTTGTTGCCATTTATTATTAATTCTGTCCCTGACTTGACTATATAGTTCCTGAGTGTTGTACTGTACGGGTTCAATTTGGTCTTTCATCAGACTGCTTTTTGCTGCTTTGTCTGCTTTTTCATTTCCAGGCAAATTGATGTGAGATGGCACCCACAAGAAGTGTATGGTTTGGTGTGATTTATCTGCTTCCCTGATGGTCAGCATAGTGTCCTCTAGAAGATTTTGTCTACTTTTGGAATTACCTGTCTCAATACTTTCAAGTACACTAAGTGAGTCTGTTATGATTACGTACTGTTTTTGATTTTGTGTTACTATCCATTTTTGGGCTCGGTTGATGGCCCAGAATTCCGCGGTATATATGGAACAGTCATCCGGTAGTCTTGTCGTAAATGTGATCTGATGTTCTGGGATCACTACCGCTGCGGCCGTTCTATGTAGTTCTTTAGATTTTGAGCCGTCAGTATAGATTTTTACATATCCATCATAGTTGTTGTTGACGAGGTTTTGTACTTGTGTTAATGTGATATTGGGGTTGTCGCGCTTATGTACCAGTTGGAGTGCTGTTAGGTTGATGTTAGGTTGGTTATTTCTCCAAGGTGTGGGGTCCTTGATAAGTAGTTGTTCTGCTTGGAGTTCTATTTGATTGAGTTCTTTGCAGAGTGTGTGTATTTTGTTAGCTGCTGGAGGATGTGGTACCAGTCTTGAGCTAAAGGTGGTTTGACATTTACTTATTATGTTTCTGGTGGGATTAATCTCCTTATGTATTGAGATTCTACAGGCGTATCTAAGTACGTGTTCTTCTCTTCTCAGTTGTAATGGTGGTTCACATGCGAGGATTTGTAGTTCTTCCAGGGAGGTGTTCGGTAATGCACCAGTGCAAAGTCTAAGTGCTCTATATTGGATGCTATCTAGTTGTCTAAGTGTTTCCTTGTTGGCTGAGGAATAGATCTGGGAGCCATAGTCTATCTTACTTCGAATTAAAGATTTGTAGATCATTAGCATAGTTTGCTGATCAGCTCCCCATGTAGTACCTTTGATGTTTTTAAGTATGTTTAGATCTTTTTGACATTTTTGAATAGTTTGTTGTATGTGTGATTTCCAATTGATTGTTTCATTTAGTAGCATTCCCAGGAAGTGGGTCTCCTTTTGGAATTGGATGGGCTGATTCTGTATATATAGTTTAGGGTATTTAGGTTGTTTATTAGTTGGGGAGAAGAGCATGGCAACTTTTTATTTGGGATATTTTGAAACCCCAGTTGTTGGCCCATGTGCCGATGATGTCTAGTCCTTTCTGAATTTGAGTGATGTTCTTTTGACTCTTCGGATTTCCTGCTTTCCAGAAACTACTGTCATCGGCAAATTGTGACAGATCAACTGGGCAATTTTTGAGATAGTTGGTTAGATTGTTGACCATTAGATTGAATAGGGTTGGGCTAATCACACTTCCTTGGGGGGTTCCATTATCCAGTGTATATGTTTGGGACAAGGCCTCTCTTACTCTAGTTTTAAAGGTTCTTCCCGTAAGGAAGTTTGCTATCCAGCGGTGCATTGTTCCTGTTATGCCAAATTGGTTGAGTTGAGATATGAGGCCATTGGTCCAGACTAGGTCGAAGGCTTTCTCTAAGTCTAGAAATATTGCTATTAGGTGTCTATCTCTTTTCCTTTTGGCATTAAATGCTAATTTGATGTTGGCTTCCAGACGGATTAATTGATCAAGTGTAGATCGTTTATTCCTAAATCCACTTTGGGTTTCAGCCAGTAGTTGATTTTGTTCTAGGTGGTGTTTTAATCTATTGTTAACCATTGTTTCCATTACCTTACAGATTGTATTAGTTAATGAAATAGGTCTGTAGGAGGTTACATTAGTAGGGTCTTTGCCTGGTTTTGGGATGGCTATGATTATGGCTCGCTTCCATAGTGTGGGGATGCGACCTGTTCTCCATATCAGATTTATTAAGTCTAAGGTAATGCTCTGCATATTGGGTGGTAATTGTTTGTATATTTCATAGCCTAGGTTATCCTCTCCTGGTGATGTACTTTTTTTTTGGCTGAGGGCTTGTCTCCATTCTTTCAGATAAAAAGGGTCATTCAGTGGCGAATCTCTGTTGTCTCGATCTTTGAAAATGTGGGGAAATTCTTTTTCTAATGTTGATTTTTGATGTAAAAACTCATGTTTATGATTGTTATCGCTGCTGGAGTTAGCAAAGTGTTGGGCTAACTTCTCTGCTACTTCCATGTTTTTTGTTCCCTGGATTTTCGGCGCTGTTGTGGGTGTTTTGCCTTTCATGGCTTTTATTTTATTCCAGATTTCTTTAGTATTTGTTTTATGATTGAGCGTTGTGCAGTATCTTCTCCATGAGTCCTTTTTTGCCTCATTTATTACCATCCTAGTGTTGATTTCTGTTTGTTTGTATATAAGAAAGTCAGTGGCGGTTTTTGTGTGTTTAAAGCGATTTAAGGCTGTTTTTTTCTTCTGAATGGCAATTTTGCAATTTTCTGTCCACCAGGGGATTGCCGTCTGTTTATAATGGAAACCTGTTGTTTTGGGTATACTCTTATTTGCCGCTTCGTTTATAATTTGTATGAGATTGTCATAATATTTATTTGTATCCTCATCTTGGATTTCCGCAAGGTTTACTAATTTAAGTTGGTCCCTTGTTTATTGTTGATACCTGGTACTACGGTTTATTGTCTCATCACGCGGACGTGACGGAAAACATCCATATTCTTTTTGGCAGCTTGGTGTTTTTCAACTAGCTTTTGGGCTCTCCAAGCATGATTAACTGTTTTAAGGTTTGGCGTTTTCAAACTAGCATTTTAACTCTCCAATACCTAAATTGTTTCTTTGTTTTTGCTTGATGTTCTTAAACTAACCATTTGGTTCTCTGTTTCCTTTCTTCTATTGCCAGCATTATAAAGTTAATTGTGTCTGTGTATAGTTCTCTTTCATTAATTTGGTCTGTTTGTAGTAATTGTATTGGGTTAAAATTCCCTAATTATTTTGTCTTTTAATTTTTTTTTTAAAGCAAAGTAGTCTAAAGTTTTGTGATTTTTGCTGTCAATTGCACTTTTACATAAGAAACAGTTGGAAGCTTTCGGTATAATGTTGCGTCGTTGGGCTTCTTCCTCCGTCCACCATGCGTTATGCAAATATAAAAAGATATTCCCTTGCTTGTACTGGTTTTTGATCTCATGGCAGTTTTTCCAAATGCTATGCCAATCAATGTCTGTTATTTTAGCTTTAATTTTGTTTTATTTATTATGTGCCAAAAAGACTTTCTTTTTATTGATTTTTTTCTCAGTAATATCGCATATTTCCTTATCTGTTAGAATTTTTTTTATTGTTAGTGTGATTTTATAGATACTTTTCGGTGGGGTTTTTAATGACATTTTCACTTTTGGGTTATTTCTTAAATCTTTTGTTGGGGGTATGGTTTATCAAAGCCAGTATGAATATAAAAATATAAATAATATTTTGGTTCTTCTATTAGGTTATTTAGTCTATGTAGTATATTAGTGTGTTGTTTGTTTATTAGGCTGGGTATCCATACCCCCCCCCCCCCGTTCAGAAATTTTCTGTAGTGTTTCGTAGGCTACTTTATACGTTTCCAAATGAATTTTGTTATTAGAGATTCTAACTTGTGTATATATAGATGTCCAAAGTCAATGTTGAATTTATACCATATAGATTTGAATAAATGTTTTTGTTATTTGGATTTTATGCGGGAAGCAAATATATTTGTCTATATTTCAATGTGTTTCTTTAGTTTATTTTTAATCTGTACAAAATTTAAAATTTTCTGTTTTTCCCCATGATGATTCCTAACACTTTAACATGTTGTTTTATAAATTCCGGAGGTAATCCTTATGGATTATTTTTCCAGTTGCTTATTAGTAATGTTTTTGTATATTGACTTCGGAGCCTGAAGCTTGTCCAAATTCCACGTATTCTCACATGAGATAGTCATACGACTGTTTAGTAGTTATAAAGTTGGAGCAGTCATCTGCAGGTTGTCAAGTTGTACACTCATTTACCATATTAGGAATCTTAATTCCTCTTCTTGTTGAATTGTAGTACTTCTTTTTCCAATACATATAAAAGCATGGAAATAGGACATCCTTGTCTAACTTATCTATGGATTTTATGTTTGTTTGTTTACTTGAATTTTAACGGCGCACCAGCACTTTTAGGCTATTTAGCGCCATACAATACGTTACATGTTCAAAAACAAGAAAGGTTTAACATCGACCAGCGATATATATAAAAAAAACAATAGTTAAATATAAAATGGTAAGATGTTGGTAACAGGAAAATATGAAGCTTCCCAATCAACGGGAGATGTAAATGGTGTTATGTTGATGATAAGATGTTGTAAATAAAAGGTGATATTTGCATTAGATAAAAATATTCTACGTGATGGTATACAAGTTATAGTTTAAAATAGAGATTTACTTCCTTTAGGAAATCTAAAATACAAGTGGTTTGTATTGTATCAAAAAGTTCCTTCATGTCATGTACATTATAGTATTTAACACGCGTAGGTTGCAGGTCGGAACACTCGGTCATAAAGTGTTTAACAGTGAATGGCTCATTGCAAGAAAAGCACTCTGGTGGATCTTCACCTTTTAGTATGTGGGAGTGGGTAATGTATGTATGACCGATTCTGATTCTTGCAATGACAACCTCCTCCCTGCGGATAGTTCTATAGGAAGGAGTCCATTCTCCCAGGGTTGGTTTGATGGCATGAAGTTTGTTATTGACTGCATCATCCCATGACGCCTGCCACTTCTGACGTAGGTACTTTTTGATACAAGGTTTAAAATCAGTAAAAGGTAATTTAAAATCCGATGGTTCTTGGGATAGAGCCATCTTAGCAGCCCGGTCTGCTTCTTCATTACCTTTAATACCAATATGGCTAGGTAGCCAACAGTATACTATGTTGTAGGACTTACTAAGCTCAGAGTTTTTGACGAGAATATCGACTAGTAATGGATTATCCAGTTTTCTATGGTGTAGCGACTGAAGTACTGACAGAGAGTCACAGAAAATAATGCTATTTAAAATGCGCTTTTGTTCAATAAATTTCAGAGCAAGATCTATTGCTCTGATTTCCGCTGAAAATATGGACGCATCGTTTGGCAAGCGCACTTTGGTTATGTGCTTGCCACTAACAAAGGCTGCAGCAGCCTTGTCATCAACTTTTGATCCATCAGTAAAAATTTTTGTGTAGTTTTTAAAATCATTGAGGAGTTCATGATAAGAGTTCTGGAAAACGGCAGGATTCGTCTCAGATTTTCTCCCATCGTGCAACGTAAAAATCACTTTGGGTTGCTTAAGTAGCCAAGGTGGTGTTTCCGAGACAAACGTATTCTGAACTGTAGGGAGATTAATTTTGATAGTGTCAAAACTGGATGATATTCTGATGCCAAATGAAGGTATGGCATTTGGTTTGTTTTCGTACAAAGTTTTGTATTTTGGTTGAAAAACAGCCGAAAAAGCAGGGTTCAGAGGATTTGATCTTAACCTAAGAGCGTACTGTATAGAAAGCATTTCTCTGCGGTGCGATAAGGGTGGTTCATTCGCTTCCGCGAGAAGGCTTTCGCATGGAGATGTCTTGAATGCTCCTAGAGCAAGTCTTATTCCCTGATGATGAATTGGGTCAAGCATTTTCAAATAAGACTTCCTAGCTGAACCATAAACAATGCATCCATAGTCTAGTATAGAACGGATAAATGTTCTATACAAATTGAGGAGGACTTTTTTATCAGCCCCCCAGTCAGTGTGCGCAATTACTTTTAGTAAATTTAAAGCTTTTAAGCATTTAGCTTTTAAATTCTTGATGTGTGGTATAAAAGTCAGTTTTCTGTCGAAGATAATACCCAAAAACTTCGTTTCCTCAACAACTGGAATAAGTGTTCCGTCCAGCGTGAGTTTAGGGTCATCATGATGTCTTCGCAATTGACAGAAATGCATGCATACTGTTTTCGATTTAGAGAATTTAAAACCATTATTACTGGCCCAATGGTGGATCTTATTGATATTTTGTTGAAGTTGCCTTTCAATTGTATGCATGTGCTTTGATCGATAACAAATTAAAAAATCGTCTACATATAAAGAGCAGTCCACACCGGGAGTTAAGCACTTAGTGATGCTATTGATTTTGATATTAAATAGCGTCACAGATAAAATACTGCCCTGGGGCACACCCATCTCTTGCTGGTGCATATCGGAGATGGTAGCGCCCACGCGTACTTTGAATTCTCTGTCGGAGAGAAAACTGGAGATGAAAGCGGGCAGACGGCCTTTTAGACCTAGATCGTGCAGGTCATTTAGTATCCCGTACTTCCATGTTGTATCATAGGCCTTTTCTAAATCAAAGAAGACCGCTACTAAATGTTCCTTCTTGATAAATGCATCGCGAATAAATGTTTCCAGTCTAACCAGATGATCGTTAGTACTACGACCAGAACGGAAGCCACTTTGGAAAGGAGAAATTAAATTATTACTTTCCAAGTACCATACAAGCCGAGAATTAATCATTCGTTCCATTGTTTTGCATATGCAGCTTGTCAATGCAATAGGCCGATAGCTGTTAGGATCTTCGTTATCTTTGTCTGGTTTGGGAATCGGTATCACTGTTGCTTCTTTCCAGCTCTTAGGTACATTACCAGCAATCCATAAATCATTAAAGATTTTAAGAAGCAATGTCAGAGAAGATTCTGGGAGGTGTTTCAAGAACTGGTAATGTACTTCGTCAGGCCCAGCGGATGTATCATGGGCCTTGTCTAATGCCTCCCTAAGCTCCAATAAAGAAAACAGCTGGTTATAATTTTCAGTGTTGTTCGATGTAAATTTTAAACGCGACTTTTCTTTTTGAGATTTTAATCTTCTAAAGGCATCTGAATAATTAGATGATGATGAGTTTTTCGAAAAACTATCGGCAAGAATATTTGTTATGTCACGTTTCGAACTGAAATTGATATTGTTTATTTTTAGGTGTCGAATAGAATTGTGTTTCCTTTTTCCATTTATTTTCCGAATAGTATCCCAAACTTGTTTCATTGAGGAACGAGAGTTTAAAGAAGAAATATATTTCTTCCAGGATGCACGCTTACATTCTTTGATTGTGCGTCGAGTTTTAGCCCGGGCAATATGATATTTATTTAAATTTTCGGGCGTTGGACGAGTGTTGAATGTTTTTAATGCTTCTCGGCGTTGTCTAATGGCTTCTTTGCATTCCTTGGTTACCCAAGGTTTTTGCGATCTCTTACTGTTCGTTGAGGACTTGGGAATGGATTCATCTGCAATTGAAATTAGAACGGAGGTCAAATGCTGTATAGGATTAACAGCGTTGAATACTGTATCATTATTTAGTCTAGTTTTACATAATGCTTCAAACATAGCCCAATTGGCCTTCTTTATATTCCATTGTGGAATTGTATCATCAATTTTAGTGTTATTTTCAAGAGTGATTGGAAAGTGATCACTGCTGTGAAGGTCATCAGCGACCTTCCATTCATAGTCCAAAAGCAGTGAGGGAGAGCAAATTGTCAAATCTATGCATGTGTACGTACCCGTTCCTGGGTGTAAATATGTTGATGAATTAGTGTTATATAGACACAGATCGTGTCTAGAAATGAAATCTTCTATTTTATGGCCTCTGTCGTTTATGTGATTTGATCCCCATAAAATGTTATGGGCATTAAAATCCCCGAGTAAAACGAAGGGCGCGGGAAGTTGTTCAACAAGATTGTCTAATTCCTTTTGTACTAGGTTGGTGTTTGGTGGTAAGTAAATGGAACAAAAAGTAATCACTCGATGTAGAGTGACACTTACAGCAATGGCTTGTAAATTTGTGTTTAAAGGAACGACTCTGTGAGGGGCTCTATTGTTCACAGCAATAGAGACTCCTCCTGAGGCCCTGTCTGCGTTTTGAAAGTACGCATTAAACAGGGAAAAGTTTTTAAAAGTAATTTTATCTGTCTCTTTCAGGAATGTTTCCTGTAAACATAGTACAGCAGGATCGTGTTCATTTAAAAGCAGAAGAATATCATTGTAGTTTGTTTTAAGTCCTCGACAATTCCATTGTATGATGGTGTTCTTCATTCTAATGTTATGCTGGAGATTCTGGAACTAGGTTAGACTATTCGCGGTGGAAGCATGTGTTGTTATTTGTCTGGAGGAAGTACGGGAGTATATTTAGTTTTATTAGGTTTGGAGCTACTTTGAGTACACGGAGCAGTTCCTTCTGCATCCATGCTCTCAAAGTCTCCAAACCTGTTGTACAGTTTAATGGGGTCATCTGACCCCTTTTGCTGTTTATTTGTTTGTGCTTTGCGTTTCTGTCTTGGTGATTTTGGTGGTGGATTGTTATTAGTTGTTGTCTGAGTTGATGTTGTGCTTTTCTGTGGCTTATAATTAGGGATGTTGGCACATGTGGTTGAATCGGGCTGATCCGTCTGTGTTTGGGCGTCCTTCGTGCTTTTTGGATTGTGCTTTACGACTGTGGAGAAGGATGGGCCAGGAAGGGATGTTTTTGTCTGGACAAGCTTTCTGGCCTCTGGGTAGGGAATGTTCGAAGTAAACTTTACCCTCTGAATTTCCTTCTCCTGTTTCCATGTATCACAATCTTTGGAACTGGCGTGATGTTCCTTGCCACAGTTGACACAATGCGGAGTTGCTCTACAATCAGCTTCCTGATGAGAGTGTTCTCCGCATCGGCCACATACCTTGGCTCTGGAACATCGATCTTCGTGATGGCCGTATTTTTGACACTTATAGCATCGAAGGGGGTTTGGAATGTAGATCTCGACCTTTACTTGTAAAAACCCAACCTTGACCACTTTGGGCACTGTCGGTTTATTAAAGGTGAGTACAAATGTATTGGTGTCCTGCAGGGCGTTATTACGTTTAATACGTATTCTTCGCACTGCAGTGACACCTTCATGTTTCATCCCTTCGATGATATCTGCGTCGGTGACTCCAGCCAAGTCACGACATCGTATTACGCCTTTGGACGAATTCAGTGTAGTGTGGGCGAATGAGGTCACTGGAATATCAAAGAATGTTTTCATTTTCATGATATTGTCTGTTTGCCCCTTTCGCTCACACTCTACAAGAAGGCAACCCGATTTTAGTTTTTTCACACTTTTTGGTGTGCCAATCGATCCCGTAATGGTTTTCTCGATAATAAATGGAGATAAACCTGAAAGCGGTTTAGCATCATCTTTTGATTGAATAACCATGAAGCGTGGAAATGATTCCACGCCACGTGGTTCTTCATCAGAGTCAGACAGTGGTTTAGTACGTTTATTGGATTTTTTTTCCATGATGGCAAGATTTTAAAATTCAGCACCCGTGCTCCCCACCCACCAAGGAGCCCAACAAGGGGACACTTTTAAAGTGCCAAGGATACACAGATGCCATACTCAGTTGATAAAATTACCTTTGGATGACCCTGAAGTCGCCAATTTCTAGGGTCAGTAAAATTACCCCCCGATTGACCCGTTGAGCCACCGCCTTCTAGGAAGTCTTCTAAGATTTGGAAAAGGGAAAGATATAGGAATAGAATATATGGGCAACGGTGGTATCAAAAGAGATACAAGGAGAAAGCAAAAGGAGGTGAGAGAGTTAATAAAGACTTCCTAGGGCTCGGCGTGACCAGCCGATTTGTCGAGACCGGGCCCATCTCGACCACCCGTCTAAGAGAAGTAGAGGCCAAAGTAGTGTGTTGCAACTACCAGGATCCTTTCCTCCCCCGACACGGGACGCAACCCACGGCAAACAGGTTGCCTCTACTTAGTCGCCTTTTACGACACGTGGCGAGGCACGTCAGGCCTATTCTACAACCCCGAACCCGCAGGGGGATCTATGGATTTTAAAGGGTTCAGTTTTAGCTCCACTGGTTTGTACTTGAGAGGTTATTCCTTTGTAAAGGGTTAGTTTCCAGGTGATGAAGCCTTTTCCAAATCCAATTTTTTAAAGTACATTTATTATAAAGTTTGTTTCAATTCTCTCCTGGTCAAATAATATAAGCGCGCCTTCTATTTTGTTGGCTTCCATGTATTCTATAATTGTTTTCATGGAGAGAGTGTTGTTTCCAATATCTCTCTTTTCTCTACATGTACGTTGAAGGTTTGTTGTTCCTTCCATCGTTTCCTTTATTCTATTTGCCAAAATTTTACTTAAACTTCTATACTCCATAGTCTATATTTAATAGTGATATGGGTCTCCAGTTTTGTAGTTTTCTGGTTCGCCTTTATTTTTAAATATAAGAGTAACAATTCAGGATTAGTGCGACCGCGTAGACAGGTTATTTTTAAATTTTAAATGGATTGCTTGCATAGTACTTTAATAATAAAAAGCTGTTCTTAATTCAGTAGTCCCATTTTGACCTTGGAAACTAGTAAGGTTCATGTTAGGACCACGTGATCTAAACGATCGCGTTACATTCCCCCTTTTTCTCGATTTCGCAGTTTGGTGACATTTTAAAAACTGCGTAGTAGAATACAATACGATTTTCCTTTTCTTTTAGTTCTGGTCTTTTTACACATGACGTGACGTCATGTTCCTATGTTATAACCTATTTATGAATCTATGTCAACCTTTCTTCACTTTATTTGGATTTTACAGGATTAATTCGTGTATCAGGAAATATTTAAGTTGCTCATACAAAATTCTTGATCAAAGACAATTTACCAAATTTGTATTTGGATTTCAAATACTAGAGTATTAAATACTGTGTTTTTACAAGGAACTGTAGAAAAGCACAAATCAGACTTTGGCATACGTCATCGTCTTTCATCTTGGATTTTCCAACATAAATTGAACTTTAATCTATTAGAACATTCATTACTAGGACATTTGTAATTTAATTCGTGGATTATTCTTGGATTATTTTCGGATTTGATTCGTAAGACTAATTTCTTAGTCCAGTTTTACAATTTTTTTTCTAGGTAAATAAATTATTAAATTTTACAAAGCTTGATAGTTTCACATTTTCTATGTTACTTTTATTAGAGCACTTAAACCGTATCTCGGTTTCCAAGTAGATTTACCTGTGCAATAAATATACTATGTTTATGAAATGCGACGTAAACCATGCGACTGAATTTGAAAACTTGTAGGCTAAAAGATTTTTAACGGGCACAATATAATCGAACATATCGAATGTTTATTTTTGTTAATCCAATGAAGATTGCACCAGTACCTTCGCGTAACTGAGTTGCTAGTAGCCACTGGTCTATAGGTTTTGTCAGTGCATTTTGACACGAATGATTCCGTCGAAAACGTTGCGATTTATGGACTTGATTACGCGTTTAAAAAAATCAGAAAATATACTTAATCACGTTTTTTCAATATTTTTTTTTAAATTACAGATAAAATATACGTGTGTTGATAGTTGGATTGGTCATTATTTCCCTTATAAATTGCAAATACGTTTTGCTAATCTCACTGACTTGGGAATTTACAGACGTGACACTACAGTTAATCAGGTCTTTCAACGACTCCGAGATTTATAACAGACATTTTCCGAGTTTGGAGATGAATTATGTTAATTTTATTGAGAACATTAAAAGTATCATGTTTTTAACCGAATATCGAAACTAAAATGATATGTTATCCTTTCATTTACGAATTTAGTTAAGTGTGCCTATATTAGACAATAAGGGTTTGGGATATATTAGTGTTAGAAAAACGTTCAGTTGGTTTTGCAATATCGAGCCAACGAGTGCCATTAACTCGAGTTACAAGTGCAGGCTTTGTTGAAGTTCGAATCTCGCAAGTTATTCCAGATGGATTTGTTATCAGTATATGGGGTGATTGGTTCTTTGAAAAAGGAGAGCTTGCGTTTAATTACGAGTAAATTTACTTTGTTCCGCCACAAACAATAATTTGTAAAGATCTATGGTAGCAGAATCGTTCAGTGTGCCTCAGCGAATTCGTTAGTAAACCGTTGTGCTTGTTTTGATCGTTTAATTCAGTTGGTTTTCATTGCAGTGTATATTAGGATAGTAAAAAACTGATTCCAGATAGACACGTCATATGTCTATTTTAGAGAACGCGAGTCAATATGTTGAGGCAGTTTGGTAAGAAATTCATTTTCAGCAGTTTTCAAGCTTTCGATGTAATATTTAAGTGCAACTCGTTTTTCATAGCGTTCTGTGTCTTATGCATTGCACGTATAGGAAACAGTGCACGTTTATCTCAGTTTGGTAGTGTAAATGTCAATCATGGTAGAAGAACAGGTTGTTGTATTAGATCATCGATTTTCTGTGTAGGCGTGTAGTTGTATCATATGTAGCCATTAGGTGTTTGTATCATAGAGGAAAGCAATAATTAAGTCGACAATTATAATTACATCATTGTTGAAAGATAAAACTGTATTTAGCTCGTATTCAATTTAGTCCCAGCATTTAGAGAAGGATATAATTAGATTGACTACTGATGAATTTTTTTCTTCAGAATCAAGTCTTTTCTGACATGTTACATTATTTGAAGGTACATGACAATTGATCCTATGCCTTGGAGTTGATCTTGTCTTTCCAACGAAAATTTGCTCATAGAAATAGTATAATCCGGTACATTAAAATCTAGAAACAATTACGCCAAGGTTGGATACATGTTGTATCGTATGTCTTTGTTCTTCGATTTTAAGATGTATTTTATATTGGCTGAACGATTGATTGCATTTTTTTTACGGCGCAACAGAAATTACGCTATCTAACGCCATACAAAAGGTTATATGTATAATCATTTATAAATGATAAGCATCTTCAAATATAACTTCTGCATTTTCTTGATATTTACTGTTTATACTTTGCGCTCATATTCAGCGAGCAAGCTATCCAATTTAAGTGTATTCACGCTTTATGGCCTGCCGACTAGGCCAAGTGATCTTTCCATCTAAATGTAGAATCTTTTGACTGAATAACCATGAAGCGTGGGAACAATACCACGCTACATTGCTCATCATCACGATACAGTTAAAGGTTTAGATCGTTTCGGTTTCTGTTTTCCATTATATATTGTTTTATTCACCAACCCGCCGGAGTCCAACAAGAGGATAATTTGAAAGTGTCAGGGAAACTTAGGTGGCATACTCAGCGAGTACAAATTAAACTTTACACATACATGATGTTACCAGATTCAGTGCCAACTGCTACTTTATGACAAGGAATATTGAGACAATTCTTCGAATTTCATTTGGTACCAATCTTGTAGGATCATGATAGAAAATTCTGTGATTTTTGGTCAGTAGTTTTTGTAGATTTGGTGAGAAAATCCTACTCCAGACCCATGCAGTCATCAAACGTGTTATATGTAAGTACAGAGTCTCCTCACTTAACGACCGACCTGTTTAACGACCGCGCGAACTTACGACCTGTTCTCTAGCGCGGGAAATCCGATTACTCCATCAGTCACGTTGGCGCAGTCGGTCAGCAGTACAAGTACACGAATCATTCGTAGTCTCCAGGACTAAATATTTTGTTTATAAATTTGTACTTTATTGTACACCCTATAGAACAAAATGTCAGCGAAAAGGAAGAACACGACGTCATCTTTAGGAATCACCAAGAATCGAAGGAAGGCCATCGATCTTGAGATGAAAATGAAGATCATAAACGATTTTGAAGCTGATAAAAAAGTTAACTCGATAGCACATGACTTGGAGCTGGCGCATTCGACCGTTTCGACCATCTTGAAGGATAAAGATAGAGTGAAGGAGACAGTGAAAGCATCGGCAGGATTTAAAGCCATAATAACTAGGCAGCGGAAAGGACTCGTTCATGAAATGGAGAAATTACTGGCGATTTGGTTTGATGACCAGATAAAAAAAAACGAATGCCGATGAGCCTTTTAATAATTCAAGGCAAGGCACGCAGTATCTTTGAAACTCTGAAGGCGCGCGAAGTCGAAGAATCGACGGAAACATTTACGGCAAGCCATGGATGGTTTCAACGGTTTCGTCGGAGATTCAACCTGCATAATCGGAGTATCAGCGGTGAGGCAGCAAGCGCTAACGTAGAGGCAGCAGAAAAATTTGCTGATCAATTTGAAGAAATTATCGAGAAAGGCAGCTACAGTCCGGAACAGATCTACAATGTAGATGAAACCGGACTTTTTTGGAAAAAAATGCCCGAAAGGTCCTACATACACAAAGATAAAACAATGCCCGGTTTCAAGGCTTTTAAGGACAGGGTGACGTTGTTGTTGGGAGGAAATGTCGCTGGGTTCAAGTCAAAACCTTTTTTCATCTATAGCTCTGAGAACCCACGTGCATTGAAACAGGTTAATAAGAACACGCTGCCCGTTTACTATCGTGCGAATAAGAAGGCATGGATAACGCAAGCTTTATTTGAGGATTGATTCATCAACTGTTTCATACTCTCGGTCAAGCCTTATTGTCTGGAAAAGGGCCTTCCCTTTAAAGTTATCCTCCTGCTTAATAATGCCCCAGGCCATCCCCAGCATCTTGATGATTTAAACCCAGATGTAAAGGTAGTGTATCTGCCAAAAAATACGACTGCTATCCTACAGTCGATGGACCAGGGGGCTATTGCTACGTTCAAAGCATTATATTTGCGCACAACTTTTTCCAAAGCTGTAGCAGCAACAGAAAGTCATGAAGTAACCCTTCGTGATTTTTGGAAATCGTACAATATTTTACACTGCATACAAAACATTGAATCAGCTTGGGAGGGAGTGACAGAACAGCGTATGCAAGGCATATGGAAAAAATGTCTAAAGTGTTCCGTGAATAATTTCGAAGGGTTCGACAAAGACAATAGTATTGATCTCATACATAAAAGAACTGTGGAACTTGCCAACATCCTTAATTTAGATGCCGAAGTGAAAGATATTGAAGAACTAGAGGAATATGCCGAGGGAGAGCTAACTAACGAAGATTTAATAGAGTTGGAAGCGCAGCAACACTTGGAAGAAGAAAAAGAAGAAAGAATGGAAGAAGTACAAAAGAAGTTCACTGCAAAGGGGTTAGCTGGTGTGTTCTCGAAAGTGAATGCGACTTTGCTATAACTAGAGGGTATGGATCCCAATGTTGAACGGTTCACGAAAGTCGAACGGCAAATGAATGAACTTTTACGATGCTACCGTTAAATTTATGAAGAAAAAATGAAACTTTCGCAGCAGACCACACTGAGGAGATTCTTCTCGAAGGCTACAACATGTACCACTACCCCTACAAGTACTTTAATTTCCTCACCGTCATCTCCTTTACCCGGTCCCTCTAGAGCTCCTGATACCCTTGCTGATAACTCTGATGATGACACTAATGACATGGAACCACTACTTCACTTTAAAGGATTCGATGACTAGAATGTTATTCTGAATGTCTTTTTTTTTTAACGAATAAACTTTAAGAGTTTGGTACATCATTTTCATAATTTTTGCTGATTGTATTTGTATGTTCTGTAATACATGTACATGTACACCGCTCCCTCGATAACTCGCGCACTGATAACTAGCTAACCCGCTTAATTCACGTTGTCCGGCGTGGATCCCGTTTTTTAAAAAAAAGAAAATATTTTTTAATTTTTTAAAAAATCGTGATCAGAACTAATGAATGAAACCTTGATATGTCGCCCGTTTTATCGTCAGCATCGGTAAATGTGATCATCGAGAGCAATGGAATCAAGCGAAAGGTGTTCTCGGGGAATGATTGTTTGTTTACTTGAATTTTAACGGCGCACCAGCACTTTTAGGCTATTTAGCGCCATACAATACGTTAGATGTTCAAAAACAAGAAAGGTTTAACATCGACCAGCGATATATATAAAAAAAAACAATAGTTAAATATAAAATGGTAAGATGTTGGTAACAGGAAAATATGAAGCTTCCCAATCAACGGGAGATGTAAATGGTGTTATGTTGATGATAAGATGTTGTAAATAAAAGGTGATATTTGCATTAGATAAAAATATTCTACGTGATGGCATACAAGTTATAGTTTAAAATAGAGATTTACTTCCTTTAGGAAATCTAAAATACAAGTGATTTGTATTGTATCAAAAAGTTCCTTCATGTCATGTACATTATAGTATTTAACACGCGTAGGTTGCAGGTCGGAACACTCGGTCATAAAGTGTTTAACAGTGAATGGCTCATTGCAAGAAACGCACTCTGGTGGATCTTCACCTTTCAGTATGTGGGAGTGGGTAATGTATGTATGACCGATTCTGATTCTTGCAATGACAACTTCCTCCCTACGGATAGCTCTGTAGGAAGGAGTCCATTCTCCCAGGGTTGGTTTGATGGCTCGGGGAATGAAAAACTTACTGTCATAGGAAGGGTTCGTAATGGTGAATCAAGATCAAAAGTTTGTGGTGAACTTAAACTTGCCGAGTCGACACTCAGAGGTTGGCTCAAGGATGAGCATAAATTTCGGGATTATTTGCACGAAGTTGATTCTGATGAGGGATTTAAACGGAAACGGGCACGCACTGCAAATGACACAGAATTAGATGATGCTGTGTACACCTGGTTCAGTGATAGCAGATATATATATTTTTTTAGAGCAACACAAATTTCGACGTTGTCGTTTTTCGATATGAATGTTAGCTTTTTTGATAAAAGAAATCTTGATTCATGTTGAAAGAACAATTAAACTAGAATGTATCCAAATGAACAAAAAAGAATCAGTGACGTAATACACAATGAGTTCAACGATGCACATGTTAAGAGCACTGATACCTTGTGGAATACATGTACATGTAATGCTCGTTTTTACGATCTTTTCAAGTTATTTTATTCAGAAAGTAAAGTTAATTTATAAAGAAAAACGAATAACACCTTTCTAAATAAATATTTATTCACAGTTATTTTCAGCACGATTAAAAAACGAGTATTTAACACTTCCCCCCCCCCTTCGCCTCTGTCGATCTCCCATCTCTTTATAAGTTGTTTTCGTTAGGCCCCTCGGTAGCAAGCGCCCTCGCTTATAGTGCAATGTTTTTAACTCCTCGCTTATCGACCAATTCGATTAATGACTTAGTCGTAAGAACGAAACCTGGTCGTTAAGTGAGGGGACTCAGTAATCAGCCAGCAAATGTACACTATTAAATCACAGAATTTGATAAGTGTCTATCATAAGGTTTTTGTTAAAGATTAAGATGTAATTCGCGGAGGACAGTAACTGTCCATATGTCTATATGTATGTGATCAAATATGTACTCCGGTTTCGTTGCCGCGTACGGCGTCACCCAAGTGTTATTCTTTCATTGGCTCGAGTTCTTTTCGAAGTTAGTGAGCGTGACTCATCCCACGTAGCATGTGCAAATTGCCTGCAGTGAGACCCTACAGACCTAGCTGCGCTTATCTGTTACAGCATAAATACATATACAGCAAATTCTCTATAAACGAATTACACTATGACGAATCTTGTCAGGAAGTTTACCTCTTTACGGGAGCGAAATTTCAATTGTAGAGGTATTGAAATTGAAGATTGTATTCCTTATCACTATTTGTTTTGTACGTCAGATTTGTTTCATATATTAGATGTTTTAGAATGTATTCTAGATTCTACAGTCAATACCTAGATTATACATACAATGTCATATTGAAAGAGTTATCTATTTGTTGTAACTGAACACAGATCGAATTTAATCATATGCAGCATGAATTGAACAATTAATGTATGGGGGAGCGAATTTCTGTGCGCGCCTGCGTAACATATTTCAATGCACAAGTACTTAACCATATATCACTCATTCTACTATAATGTGACCAATTAATGATTATTCATGTCGTTAACAAATTTGCAGTCGTAAAACGTTTATTGAATTCATTACACCATTAGTTTCTGTTTTGATATATACTATAACATTTTCTAATTTCAATTTAAATAAATTTATCTAGACCTTTTTAATTGTGAAAACATATCTAAAATGAAAATCTAATTTACACGTAATGTGTCGCTATGCATGCATCCACTTTTTGAATCCTTGACACATTTTTTGTGTTGATGCTTTTCTCTCTATATTTCGATATTTCTATATTTTGTTGTTTTGCTTGATTGAAAGAAGACACGATCTCAAGCAATAAATACATCGATTATGTTTTATGCTGATTTAAACCTAGTCGCAAAAATTACATTAACTACCGGAACCTTTTTATGTATATAACAAAACGTTTAGTTAAATCGAAAACAACTATCGTTTTTTTTTGTAAGCTAAAAACAGAAAACCGTTAGCTCTGATCTTAGTTCTGTCGAAAAGAAATAGTTGGAAACTTTCTGCTAAGAAGATAATGAAATATAAAAAAGATGTCTTACTTAAGACATTAACTTCCGTAACAACTATCTCTGTAAAATGGTAAATTTAAACGGTAAATATTAGGCGAGTTTGACTGCAAGCGCTGGAAATCTTTAATATAAACTATTCAACGAAGACATTATCGATGTCTGTAACCAATAGTTCAATTTTAAATATAAAATATTAACTTCCGTAACTTTTAACTTCCGTAACGATTTTTTTTCCGGAATCAGAAGGCGATACCGGATCGAGACTTGTACTTTGTGGTTATTTTTCACGATTCACCGGAAGATTATCGAATATAGCAGACATCATTTATCAACGATTTTTACTATAATTTAGAGCTACTTGTTGTTTTCTTCAGGTAAGTTCTTTGTGTACTAGTGAAGAAGCATGCCAGAAACTTGATTTTAATAGTAGAAAAGACAAATACAACTGATTTTCATCCCAAATACGACCTGATTAAAACTTTAAAAAATCGTCTGCATGTTGTCGGTGTAGAGTGAATTTTTGCCCAATCGAAAATCTTGTCCGATTCCGTTATGGAAGGTAATTGAAATATTTTTTATATTGTTTTTGTATTCTTTTACATGTTATGCTTTCAATTGTCACTTCTATAACTTTAAATTTAAGCTATTCATGTGTAAATTATGAAATGGGCGTAAGTTAACATCGTGTCTACAGACCAGTGTTCTATGATGATTCTTGATGTTGAGGTATGGCATATCAAAGATAAAACACACAATGTTACCCCCCCCCCTTTCCTAAAAAAAAAACAAAAAAGTAAAATCGTTGAACAAGAGATCGAGACTAGAAATAAAATTATCACCGTTTCCACTCAATTCTAATAATATTATATTAGTAATAGAAAAAAACGCAAATTGCTTTCGTTACGGAGGTTAAAAGGTTAAAAACACTTCTTGTATTTTTTTCAGTTCACCATGCCACTGCCAAATGCAGAACGACGAAGGAGATGGACAGAGCGAAAAAAAGAACAGAATCTAAACGCATTCATGGAAAAGGAGAAAAAGGGAGTCATATGTTCCAGTTGAAAACCTTGGCGAGAGAGCACATAATAGAAGGAAAAAAGTAAACGAGAGAGTAACGAGACATTATTTGAAAAAGATTTCCCAAATGACCCCTGTGAATAACATTAAAGATGGTCCAGGTACATCAACAAGAAGTCATGAAAAGACAACAATATTGGTGAAGTTTCCATCGTTTGGACATAATAAGGGAAAAGGCTTAAGAAAACGGTACAAAAGCTCACTCAAGAATGCACAGAGGAAAATTCAAGAGTTAGAACAGAAAAACGTAGATTTAAGCAAGTGCAACAAACGTATTCAAAAGAGAATAGAAAGACTAAGAGCAAAACGAACAAACACTCATGACTCTTCGGATGCAGACTTAGACACAACTCTTGAAACAGACGAAAACTCAGTTCCTAGCTCACGTATGACACCACGATCAAAAACAAATGCACTGCTTAATAGACTTAAACTCACACCATCAGGAAGAAAAATACTTCGAAAAAGGCTTTTCTTTGCCAACTGCATCACAAAAGATTTAAAAGAATCTGTGGCTTCAGTTAAAAAAGGTGTTTTCAAGAAGCTCCCATTTTATACCGCTAGAAAGTATCGCTTCAAGTCTGAGTTACATCGAAGAACTGGCATACACAAAACAGGTGGTCAAAAGAACCACGCTTACAAAGAAACAAGCATCTAAACAGAATCTAAATTTACAAGTAACAAGTTTCCTGGAGAGAGAAGATAACAGCTCAGTACTTGTCAGCAAAAAGAAGAGTGATGTAGTGGTGATTGAAAACATCGAGCATCAAAAGAGAATTTTATCCGACTATATGCATAACCTTCATGACAAATTTCGCTTAAAGAATCCTGATATCAAGGTGTCACGAGCTTGTTTCTAACAGTCAAGACCGAAATATTTGTTGCAAACTAACTTTGCATCTAGAAGAACCTGTTTATGCGCACGACATCAAAATATGGCTTTGAAACTTAAAGCAATGAGGTCATTAGGTCTAAATGTTCCAAAAAGTCCAGATGCTTTCATTAAAGAACAGGACACGAATGAAAAACTGAAAGAAACACTTGAAACCGGTCTCCCAGATATGGTTAAATACACTCAATAGAAAAAGGTAGTAGAAGGGCAGAAGTCAAGATGGAAAGAAGTTGATGAAGCTGTAGCTAAAACCGATTTTATTCATTTGATGGACAGTCAAACGTCAGAATTCAGAAACCACGCCAAGAGGGTAAAAGTACAGTACCAAGAAATGAGAAACCTTCGAGAAAATTTACCCGAGAATGAAGTAATGTTATGGATGGACTTTGCTGAAAACTTTGTCTGTACCTCCGTGGAAGCAGTCCAGTCTTCATATTGGAATCAGGCTATGGTCAGTCTCCACACTATGGTTGTTTATTTTCCAAAGTCACAAGGCCAACGTCTTCAAAGTTGTGTGTGAGTCTCTGATGTCTTATGTCATAACGCAACAGTTGTTTATACAATTTTGAAGAAACTCATACCAATGCTGCAATCAACTTATCCATCAATCAAAACCATACACTACCTTACCGATTCACCAACGAGCCAATATAGAAACAAAACAATCTTTAAAATTTTGGCTGACCACAATGAAGACTTTGGTATAGCTGGTCGATGGAACTATTTGGAATCGGGCCATGGCAAAGGCCCGTGTGATGGTTTAGGTGCTAGCATAAAAAGAGCCGCAGATATGGCCATTCGTCAAGGAAAATGTCTCATTCAAAATGCTGAAGATTTCTACGCGTGGTCTAAGCAGACGGAACAGAGTGGTAGCAAAATAAAATATCTGTACTACAACCAGGCAGACGTTGACATGAGTAACGAAATAATACAACAGAAAGAGAAGCCTATGCAAATATCCGGTACCTTTAATTTACATGCAATTGTGCCAATAAACTCTTGTACGATCCTTACTAGAGAAACATCATGTTATTGTAATGGTTGTCTTGTCAATCCTCAAACCAGCGTCCATGAATGGCAGGAACATGTGATATGTAGAAGACAGGATGAGGAAGTCATTGATACAAATGGAACTCTCATGCCAACTTTAGAGGTCGCTGCCGTTACAAGCGACCAGGAAGAAGTGTTTGAATATGAACGCATTCAGTACTCCGACATTCAACCATCCCGCAGGGTCTCTGCTGTTTACGAACGAAATTTTTATTTTGGTCGAATATTAGCCATTGAAATTGACGATGATGAAGTAGAGATCAATTTTTTAGAGAAATCAGGAAAGTATGGCAAAGCATTCAAAATGCCGTCTAGGGAAGACAAATTGTGGATAAAAAGAGAAAAACTTCTGACCATACTAGAAAAAGAACCAAGACCTGCAGGAAAATCCAAACGATTGGATAAAACTTACCCGATTGACAAAAGTGAGATGGAAAAGGCCGAAAGGGCTTTCAAAATGATCAAATAGACAAAAAAAAAAAAATGTTTGCCTTTAATCAGTGAACTAAAAGAATAGAATTACTTCGTTCCCTGTAATACATTTTTTAAGAATTCTTTCATGTTCTTTCGTGAACTTAGTAAAGTTAACTTCCGTAACGTTTTTTATAATGGAGATAAAAAATATACAAGTGCACAAAAAACATATCACCTTAACTTGAAAGATAATGCATTATATTAGCAAAAACAAGGAAAGTTAACAATAACTGGCTCTCCCAAACACGCTTTTAGATAGTTTATTTGTTTATGTGTGACTGTTATCCAAACGCAGTTTAGTCTATTTTGAGACTTTATTTGTAAAAACAAAGTATAAAAAACAAGCCTTCTATAGTATATAACTAAAAGATAGATCAGAATTTAGCTTTAAAAAGTGAGTAAAAGGTTGAAATTTACTATTAATTGGATTGAATAGTCTTTAATTGATTCAACTAACTTCCGTAACGACAAGGTTCACCATGAGAGATGCATTTGGCGTAAAATGAAAACGGTAAACAATTTGTGGGCAATTTTTTGTTTTCATGTGCGGTGAAATGTTAGTAACATGATTAAATATCCAAAACTATGAATTTAGATTGAAAAATAAATCACTGTATTATTCCATATTTGGTCCGAATTTAGTAGAATCACTGATATGTACTACACGGTTTATTCTTGTAGCTGACTTGTATATGGTTTGGTGATGTGGAGTCGCATGTGTGGTTTCTTGTGACATCAGTTCAGAAGTGTACTAGTGTTCTCAATGCGAGGGACAAAGGCTTCGTGGCCATCGGATCATTGTTGAATACGAGGGATCTTGAGGGATCCTTTAACAGACAAGGAGGGGTGGGCTCTTTGAAAATGGACTAGTTTGGTTGTTAACGGCGTATCAGTACTTTTAGGCTATTTAGCGCCATACAATTAGGTTATATGTATACATTTTTAAAAATACTAAAAGGTTTAATATCTACGAGCGATGTTTGTTTGTTTACTTGAATTTTAACGGCGCACCAGCACTTTTAGGCTATTTAGCGCCATACAATACGTTAGATGTTCAAAAACAAGAAAGGTTTAACATCGACCAGCGATATATATATAAAAAAAACAATAGTTAAATATAAAATGGTAAGATGTTGGTAACAGGAAAATATGAAGCTTCCCAATCAACGGGAGATGTAAATGGTGTTATGTTGATGATAAGATGTTGTAAATAAAAGGTGATATTTGCATTAGATAAAAATATTCTACGTGATGGCATACAAGATATAGTTTAAAATAGAGATTTACTTCCTTTAGGAAATCTAAAATACAAGTGATTTGTATTGTATCAAAAAGTTCCTTCATGTCATGTACATTATAGTATTTAACACGCGTAGGTTGCAGGTCGGAACACTCGGTCATAAAGTGTTTAACAGTGAATGGCTCATTGCAAGAAACGCACTCTGGTGGATCTTCACCTTTCAGTATGTGGGAGTGGGTAATGTATGTATGACCGATTCTGATTTCTTGCAATGACAACCTCCTCCCTACGGATAGCTCTGTAGGAAGGAGTCCATTCTCCAAGGGTTGGTTTGATGGCATGAAGTTTGTTATTGACTGCATCATCCCATGACGCCTGCCACTTCTGACGTAGGTACGTTTTGATACAAGGTTTAAAATCAGTAAAAGGTAATTTAAAATCCGATGGTTCTTGGGATAGAGCCGTCTTAGCAGCCCGGTCTGCTTCTTCATTACCTCTAATACCAATATGGCTAGGTAGCCAACAGTATACTATGTTGTAGGACTTACTAAGCTCCGAGTTTTTGACGAGAATATCGACTAGTAATGGATTATCGTTTTCTATGGTGTAGCGACTGAAGTACTGACAGAGAGTCACAGAAAATAATGCTATTTAAAATGCGCTTTTGTTCAATAAATTTCAGAGCAAGGTCTATTGCTCTGATTTCCGCTGAAAATATGGACGCATCGTTTGGCAAGCGCACTTTGGTTATGTGCTTGCCACTAACAAAGGCTGCAGCAGCCTTGTCATCAACTTTTGATCCATCAGTAAAAATTTTGGTGTAGTTTTTAAAATCGTTGAGGAGTTCATGATAAGATTTCTGGAAAACGGCAGGATTCGTCTCAGATTTTCTCCCATCGTGCAACGTAAAAATCACTTTGGGTTGCTTAAGGAGCCAAGGTGGTGTTTCCGAGACAAACGTGTTCTGAACTGTAGGGAGATTAATTTTGATAGTGTCAAAACTGGATGATATTCTGATGCCAAATGAAGGTATGGCATTTGGTTTGTTTTCGTACAAAATTTTGTATTTTGGTTGAAAAACGGCCGAAAAAGCAGGGTTCAGAGGATTTGATCTTAACCTAAGAGCGTACTGTATCGAAAGTATTTCTCTGCGGTGCGATAAGGGTGGTTCATTCGCTTCCGCGAGAAGGCTTTCGCATGGAGATGTCATGAATGCTCCTAAAGCAAGTCTTATTCCCTGATGATGAATTGGGTCAAGCATTTTAAAATAAGACTTCCTAGCTGAACCATAAACAATGCATCCATAGTCTAGTATAGAACGGATAAATGTTCTATACAAATTGAGGACTTTTTTATCAGCCCCCCAGTCAGTGTGCGCAATTACTTTTAGTAAATTTAAAGCTTTTAAGCATTTAGCTTTTAAATTCTTGATGTGTGGTATAAAAGTCAGTTTTCTGTCGAAGATAATACCCAAAAACTTTGTTTCCTGAACAACTGGGATAAGTGTTCCGTCCAGCGTGAGTTTAGGGTCATCATGATGATTTCGCAATTGACAGAAATGCATGCATACTGTTTTCGATTTAGAAAATTTAAAACCATTATTACTGGCCCAATTGTGGATCTTATTGATATTTTGTTGAAGTTGCCTTTCAATTGTATGCATGTGCTTTGAACGATAACAAATTAAAAAATCGTCTACATATAAAGAGCAGTCCACACTGGGAGTTAAGCACTTAGTGATGCTATTGATTTTGATATTAAATAGCGTCACAGATAAAATACTGCCCTGGGGCACACCCATTTCTTGCTGGTGCATATCGGAAAGGGTAGAGCCCACGCGTACTTTGAATTCTCTGTCGGAGAGAAAACTGGAGATGAAAGCGGGCAGACGGCCTTTTAGACCTAGATCGTGCAGGTCATTTAGTATCCCGTACTTCCATGTTGTATCATAGGCCTTTTCTAAATCAAAGAAGACTGCTACTAAATGTTCCTTCTTGATCAATGCATCGCGAATAAATGTTTCCAGTCTAACCAGATGATCGTTAGTACTACGACCAGAACGGAAGCCACTTTGGAAAGAAGAAATTAAATTATTACTTTCCAAGTACCATACAAGCCGAGAATTAATCATTCGTTCCATTGTTTTGCATATGCAGCTTGTCAATGCAATAGGCCTATAGCTGTTAGGATCTTCGTTATCTTTGTCTGGTTTGGGAATCGGTATCACTGTTGCTTCTTTCCAGCTCTTAGGTACATTACCAACAATCCATAAATCATTAAAGATTTTAAGAAGTAATGTGAGAGAAGATTCTGGGAGGTGTTTCAAGAACTGGTAATGTACTTCGTCAGGCCCAGCGGATGTATCATGGGCCTTGTCTAATGCCTCCCTAAGCTCCAATAAAGAAAACAGCTGGTTATAATTTTCAGTGTTGTTCGATGTAAATTTTAAACGTGACTTTTCTTTTTGAGATTTTAATCTTCTAAAGGCATCTGAGTAATTAGATGATGATGAGTTTTTCGAAAAACTATCGGCAAGAATATTTGCTATGTCACGTTTCGAACTGAAATTGCTATTGTTTATTTTTAGATGTCGAATAGAATTGTGTTTCCTCTTTCCATTTATTTTTCGAATAGTATCCCAAACTTGTTTCATTGAGGAAGGAGAGTTTAAAGAAGAAGTACATGTCTTCCAGGATGCACTTTTACATTCTTTGATTGTGCGTCGTGTTTTAGCCCGGGCAATACGATAGTTGTTCAAATGTTCGGGCGTTGGACAATTGTTGAATGTTTTTAATGCTTCTCGGCGTTGTCTAATGGCTTCTTTGCATTCCTTGGTTACCCAAGGTTTTTTCGATCTCTTACTGTTCGTTGAGGACTTAGGAATAGATTCATCTGCAATTGAAATTAAAGCGGAGGTAAAATGCTGTATAGGATTAACAGCGTTTAATACTGTATCATTATTTAGTCTAGTTTTACATAGTGTTTCAAACATAGCCCAGTCGGCTTTCTTTATATTCCATTGTGGAATTGCGTCATCAATTTTGGAGTTATTTTCAAGAGTGATTGGAAAGTGATCACTGCTGTGAAGGTCATCAGCGACCTTCCATTCATAGTCCATAAACAGTGAGGGAGAGCAAATTGTCAAATCTATGCATGTGTACGTACCGGTTCCTGGGTGTAAATATGTTGGTGAGTTGGTGTTATATAGACACAGATCGTGTCTAGAAATGAAATCTTTTATTTTATGGCCTCTGTCGTTTATGTGATTTGATCCCCATAAAATGTTATGGGCATTAAAATCCCCGAGTAAAACGAAGGGCGCGGGAAGTTGTTCAACAAGATTGTCTAATTCCTTTTGTACTAGGTTGGTGTTTGGTGGCAAGTAAATGGAACAAAAAGTAATCACTCGATGTAGAGTGACACTTACAGCAATGGCTTGTAAATTTGTATTTAAAGGAACGACTCTGTGAGGGGCTCTATTGTTCACAGCAATAGAGACTCCTCCTGAGGCCCTGTCTGCGTTTTGAAAGTACGCATTAAACAGGGAAAAGTTTTTAAAAGTAATTTTATCGGTCTCTTTCAGGAATGTTTCCTGTAAACATAGTACAGCAGGATCGTGTTCATTTAAAAGCAGAAGAATATCATTGTAGTTTGTTTTAAGTCCTCGACAATTCCATTGTATGATGGTGTTCTTCATTCTAATGTTATGCTGGAGATTCTGGAACTAGGTTAGACTATTCGCGAAGGAATTATGTGTTGTTATTTGTCTGGAGGAAGTACGGGAGTATATTTAGTTTTATTAGGCTTGGAGCTACTTTGAGTACACGGAGCAGTTTCTTCTGCATCCATGCTCTCAAAGTCTCCAAACCTGTTGTACAGTTTAATGGGGTCATCTGACCCCTTTTGCTGTTTATTTGTTTGTGCTTTGTGTTTCTGTCTTGGTGATTTTGGTGGTGGATTGTTATTAGTTGTTGTCTGAGTTGATGTTGTGCTTTTCTGTGCCTTATAATTAGGGATGTTGGCACATGTGGTTGTATCGGGCTGATCCGTCTGTGTTTGGGCGTCCTTCGTGCATTTTGGATTGTGCTTTACGACTGTGGAGAAGGATGGGCCAGGAAGGGATGTTTTTGCCTGGACAAGCTTTCTGGCCTCTGGGTAGGGAATGTTCGAAGTAAACTTTACCCTCTGAATTTCCTTCTCCTGTTTCCATGTATCACAATCTTTGGAACTGGCGTGATGTTCCTTGCCACAGTTGACACAATGCGGAGTTGCTCTACAATCAGCTTCCTGATGAGAGTGTTCTCCGCATCGGCCACATACCTTGGCTCTGGAACATCGATCCTCGTGATGGCCGTATTTTTGACATTTATAGCATCGAAGGGGGTTTGGGATGTAGATCTCGACCTTTACTTGTAAAAACCCAACCTTGACCACTTTGGGCACTGTCGGTTTATTAAAGGTGAGTACAAATGTATTGGTGTCCTGCAGGGTGTTATTACGTTTAATACGTATTCTTCGCACTGCAGTGACACCTTCATGTTTCATCCCTTCGATGATATCTGCGTCGGTGACTCCAGCCAAGTCACGACATCGTATTACGCCTTTGGACGAATTCAGTGTAGTGTGGGCGAATGAGGTCACTGGAATATCAAAGAATGTTTTCATTTTCATGATATTGTCTGTTTGCCCCTTTCGCTCACACTCTACAAGAAGGCAACCCGATTTTAGTTTTTTTCACACTTTTTGGTGTGCCAATCGATCCCGTAATGGTTTTCTCGATAATAAAAGGAGATAAACCTGAAAGCGGTTTAGCATCATCTTTTGATTGAATAACCATGAAGCGTGGAAATGATTCCACGCCACGTGGTTCTTCATCAGAGTCAGACAGTGGTTTAGTTCGTTTATTGGATTTTTTTTCCATGATGGCTAGATTTTAAAATTCAGCACCCGTGCTCTCCACCCACCAAGGAGCCCAACAAGGGGACACTTTTAAAGTGCCAAGGATACACAGATGCCATACTCAGTTGATAAAATTACCTTTGGATGACCCTGAAGTCGCCAATTTCTAGGGTCAGTAAAATTACCCCCCGATTGACCCGTTGAGCCACCGCCTTCTAGGAAGTCTTCTAAGATTTGGAAAAGGGAAAGATATAGGAATAGAATATAGGGGCAACGGTGGTATCAAAAGAGATACAAGGAGAAAGTAAAAGGAGGTGAGAGAGTTAATAAAGACTTCCTAGGGCTCGGCGTGACCAGCCGATTTGTCGAGACCGGGCCCATCTCGACCACCCGTCTAAGAGAAGTAGAGGCCAAAGTAGTGTGTTGCAACTACCAGGATCCTTTCCTCCCCCGACACGGGACGCAACCCACGGCAAACAGGTTGCCTCTACTTAGTCGCCTTTTACGACACGTGGCGAGACACGTCAGGCCAATTCTACAACCCCGACCCCGCAGGGGGCTACGAGCGATATCAAAAACCAAATAGTTCAAAGTAAAATGTGAAGCTTCCCAATCAACGGGGTATATCAATGGTTAATGAAGACATAAAAAAATGTTGAAAATGAGGATCAATATTTACATTAGATAAATATCCTCTAGGTCAGGGGTCACCAAACTACGGCCCGCGGCATCAGTTTGTCCGGCCCCCAGAATAAATCCCAAAAATAAAAAAAAATAATCCTACTTTTAACCCAAACTACTCTGCCTGTGGATTGTTAAAACTGCCCGTAGTTTGGCCAGAGTTTGATGACCCATATAACAGACAGCACGTACAACATACTAAGCATGTCGCATAATGAAGTATATTGAGCCAGGAACGTCATACGTTACAGCGGCTACACACATCACACAGCTACGAAAATACAGTATGTTGTGGATGTTTCGTTTTTGGGCGCATTATGATATTTGTGAATTTAGGTTCGGTATGATTTTGGGACTGTCGTGAGCGCCATCTCGTTAATCACGAGGATAGGTGAAGTGTCATCTGGCGAATAGAGTAGTGGGCGGAAATGAAATGTCTTCACGTGGTTTTAGTGTTCAGGAGAATTGTGTAGGATTTTCGATGGGGGATAATGGAGTACGGGGTGGTGCGCATTTTCTGAATATTGATTGTTTCATGTATGAAGTGTATCTAATGGGACTTGTATTATTTGCTTTTTACTCAATATACTGTTCCACGTGTTTCGCCAGATTGTGCTACTAACCTTTTTCTTCCATAATCTTCACCCATCAGTATGGCTACTAAGAAAAGAAAGGTGGATAAGGAATGTCGCATTTTCAACAAAGAATGGGGAGAAAAGTATTTCTTTGTGGAAGTAAACGGTCAGAGGGCCAGTTGCATAATATGTCATGAAACTGTTGCTGTCATGAAAGAGTACAATATACGTCGTCACTATGAAACGAAACATCTCTCAACACTCTAAAAATATGTTGGAAAGCTGCATACTGAGAAATTTGAGTCTATGAAAAATGGTTTGGAATTTCAGAGGAATCGTTTTACGAAAATAATTGCTGAAAATGAAACTATCACTCGGACAAGTCACAAAATAGTGAATAGGATGGTAGAGCGAGGAAAACCATTTACTGACGGAAAATTCATAAAAGAATGCATTATAGAAGCAGTAAATGACTTATGTCCTGAGAAAGCTAGCTTATTTGAAAACATCAGCCTTTCAGCAAGTACAGTTTTGCGGAGAACGGAAGAACTTGGAGAGAACATAGTCTCAGATACATGAAAAAGCTAAGGACTTTTTGTGGTATTCTCTTGCTATGGATGAGTCTACCGATTTATCGAGTACGTCACAACTTCTCGTCTTCATCCGTGGTGTTACTTGCAATTTTGAAATTACAGAAGAATTGGCATCAGTTTGCAGCATGCATGAAAGAACTGGAATAGATATTTTCATGGAGGTGCAGAAAACTTTGCAAAGTTATCACCTTCAGTGGAATCAGCTTCGGTGTGTAACTGTTGATGGGGGAAAATCATGGCAGTAAAGAAAAAAGGTTTGATAGGGCAGATCCAAGCTAAGTTGGGGGATCTTCTACTCCCAAGAGCGCTCTCAATACACTGCATCATACACCAGCAATCACTCTGTGGAAAACACTTAGATATTTCTTGTGTATTGAAACCAGTCACAAGTGTGGTGAACTTTATTCGGAATCATGGGCTCAATCACCGCCTGTTCCAGGCTTTCCTTGAAGAACTCGATTCTGATTTCTGTGATTTGCCATATTACACTGCAGTGAGATGGATGAGTTGTGGTGAAGTCCTGCTTCTTTAAATAGAAATAGATCTTTTTCTCACTGAGCAAAATAGAGCAGAACCACTGTTCTCAGATCCTTCATGGTTGTCAAAGTTGTCATTTCTGGTTGACATCACTTCTCATATGAATGAACTGAACTTGAAATTGCAAGGAAAGGAAAACCTCATTTGTGAACTCTACAGAAACATCACAGCATTTCGGAGAAAGCTATCATTGTTTGAAGCACAACTAGAAGGACGAAACTTTTCTCATTTTCAGTGTTTCCAGGAGTTTTGCACTGAAAATGCTGGACGTGACGTCAATCTCGAGTTTCAGAAAAAGATTATTCAGGACTTACAGATGCATTTTTTCAGAGATTTTCTGATCTTGACCAAATTGAGAATGACATTCGTCTGTTTGAGAATCCATTTGGCTGTAATCTTGAAAACACACCAACTGAGTTACAACTTGAGCTCATTGACTTGCAAGCTAATACTTTGTTGAAAGAGAAGCATAGAGAAGGAAAACTCGTTGAATTATATCGCTGCTTACCTGATGACTCAAAATTGAAGAAGTTTGCTGCAGGCATGGCATCAGTTTTCGGAACAACTTACGTTTGTGAACAAACTTTTTCAAGGATGAACTATGTCAAGTCAATGTATCGAACAAGGATCTCTGATGAACATTTAAAAGCAATTCTTATGGTTGGATGCAGCAATCATAAAGCAAATATTGATATTTTGAAAATGAAACACCAATTTCACACATCTCATTAACGTTTGTGCAGCCTACTATGTCAGCTAAACAGTCTAAGTTGGAGATATTTTGGTACAATATAAGTATTGTTCATTGATTTTTGTTATTTTGTGCACTAACTTTTATGTGATAATAAATTGATTGGATGAATGACATTACATTCAGAGTATTCTGTACTAAATCTATTGAAGAAAACATGCGTCCGGCCCGCGCTCGGCATCCCTACATTATCCGGCCCTTCATGAAAAAAGTTTGGGGCCCCCTGCTCTAGGTGAAGGCATACAAGGTATAGTTTAAAACAAAGGTTTACTTCTTTTAGAAAATCTAAAATACAAGTGATGTGTATAGTATCAAAAAGTTTCGTCACGTCATGTACTTTGTAATACTTGACACGCGTAGGTTGCAGGTCGAAACACTTGTCATGAAGTGCTTAACAGCGAATGGTTCATTGCAGATAACGCACTCTGATGGACCTTTACTTTTTGACAATGTTCTAGAGCGGTTGTAACCGGCGATACATCTTGGACGTCAAATGTACGCCACGATAGTTAATTTAGAATCCTTGAAAGCTACATGTCGTTTACGTAATTGTACACGTTCTGCCTCGTTTCAGGGCCTAGATTTTAGTGGAAACGTTGACCTGCTGAAAAGTATAATCTTGGAGTATATGGCCATTATGTTTAAATTGATCTACATATATTTGTGTACGCAATTTAGTAAAGGTGGTCTTTTTAAAATAAAAGAAGCCGACTCATAACTAAGATAAAAGAAATAAAATCATACCAAAGGATACCAATTAAAGACTGTCAGGATATTTTAAAGTTCACAACTTCTGCTGTTTATGGAACATAACAAATAGCTCATAATATAACTGACTAGGCGGCTTACTCTGGCTTAATATTGTCAAACTTTAGTTCACTAGTAAAATCCACATGCTGTTTGGAATGTTATGATTATATTATTCATATTTTTTCAGGAGTGATTGTTCATATTGCCAAGTGATGAACAAGGCAACAAAGTGCATATGCTGTGAGGAGTTAGAAAGTTATTGTGAAAACCATCGTGACCATAACTGTTTAATTCTCTATGAAAGTTTAATTGCAAACTGCTAAACAAGTCTCGTACAGTGAATACCCGGATCGTCGTGATAAAAAAAGCCAATACACGTTAAACTTTTATATTCTTACACGCATTTCTTTAAGAACTCCTGTTGATGAATTGAGTCGGTTTTTTACACTATACCCCATATTTTGTTTAACATTTTCAGCTAACAGCTCGATAGATGCATACTTGCAACACAAAACCTCCATCATTTTTATCATGGGGTGTATACCGTGATGATATTCAAGTTAGGATGGTGTTTTACTATGAAAAGAATGCAGTTTATCAGAAACAAAATGTAGCTTATCTTTTTAGGGGTTTACATTTGTCCGGGCTGGGCATATAGCCTGTAGTATCCTGATGTGCCATTAATCGGTACACATGTACCTGATGTGCCATTAATCGGTACACATGTATTTAAAAACGGTTTTGAGAAAGGAATAGTGGTATGTATGCTCTGTAGTAACACTACCATGCAGCTGCAAGCACATGTACAACAATCTTGGAATTATTTTGAAACACATTGCACCTGAAAACGAACGGATTTTTTCAGAATATGGACAATTTTCCATGCGAGATGTCTTGTAAGCACCATACCGCATCTCTCCGATTGGTTTGATAGTGTTTTTATATGTTGTTGAATTCATTCCACTTGTTTTGCTACGTATTTCAGATGTAGAAAATTAACGATTGTATTCTAACTGCATACCAGCAGTGTTAGGCCATTTATCACGAGTAAAATCTTGGGAGATGCAATACATGTAACTATATTAGCAAGTTTTGTTCATAATTAGCATACAGAATAATGTGCACATTAAAGTAAAACCCTTTCTTTACTTAGTTCTATCAACTTTAAGATATTAATAACATGGACATACATTACTGGATTCTTCAGCTCGTGTGTGGGAGAGTTTGGGATTATTAACGAAGTTTTAATTTAAAAGAATCAGTCATTGCTACGATGTTTGCAGTGTGGTAGTTTAGATTTTCGTCTAGCACTCCGGCATCATGCCGCGGACATGTAACATGATGTTTCCTACCCTGTCAAGTTATCATAAAACCATGCCGACCAGTCCTAACACTACTCTATGTATGCTGAGCGCTTAGTACAAGTTTTTGGTATGACACGACCCCGGATCGAACCCACATCCTAAGCTCTAAGCACTAGGCCACCGATGTGGTTGGGTATTTCTATCGTTCTGACAAGTGAAGATGTGTTTGAAATTGTTGGCAACCTAGTAAATATAAGCACGAGGGCATAGTGTAATTGTTCAATGGCTACTCGGCCGGCAATTGATAAGTTTTCCAATTTACATGTATTGTACCAGTACTATATTAACGTGACTGAATAGTTAAACTTGAGAATCCGTGCCAGTCGTGCTCAAGTTTAGTGAAACTGTTAGCTGTATGGATGATCAATGCGTTGCCTATTTGTGTTAATACAGTATTGTATTCGTATATGTCCTCATGACAATTGTTCAGTCACATGCTAAAGATCAGAAACCCATTTTAGTGCGCGGATAAATTTTGCGAATGTGTTTTGTTCATGAAAACACGAGCAAACATTATTTAACTGATTTGGTCTGATACTCCAGGATTTTAACGGTATTTCTTGCAAGTTATATACTATACAATTTTTTTTAAAACTTCTCTTTAAAAGGTCTGTTTAAGACTGGTATTGTGGCATGATCTTGAATACAATACTCTATTCCTCTAGATCGGCATACTTTATTCGGTAATTTCATGTCATTTTCGGGCATTTGGTATGGAAATTGTGTGCAATCTCGCACATGTTAGTACGGCTACTGTTTTTGTTTCAACCGAGTCTTTCACAACTATTTCAAGCCAAGCGTCTTTGCAAATTATACTCCAAGTAAAACTGGATAGCCCTGGGAAACAACCAAACTCGGGACCATGGAAATTACGAGTCCGTTGATATTTATCAATACGAAGCAGCTTGGCACAAAACAGCTGCATAAATGCAAATCCAGTCCATAAGCAAAGTACCTTCGTTAATGATAAGTTTGAAGGTGCTAAGAAATGAAACACAAAATGGAATCACATTGCACATGTGTACGATCAAGCACAAGATCACTTTGCATAAGTGCCAACCCTCCAGGCTCGCAATGAGTGAAAATATGTATAAAAATTTGTGAATTTTGACATGAATGATTGAAGCGATCTAAGTCTGGGAATATTTGTCCGACCAAATGCGTAAGTAACATGGAACTGAGCAACAATTTGTTCTATTCCAGACAACATATATCATGAACTGATGTAAAAGAATGGAGGCCATTTGGGAAAAGATATTGCCAATATCAACGGTTGAAACAAAATAACAAGGCTGTCATTAGTATTTGCAAGTCGGGTCAATCTTTATAGAATAAGAATTAATGGACAAAATCAACAACCCGTGATGCCACCTAAGCTACTCCAATGGCTATCCATACATTATACAGACGTACTGATCAGCAGATAACATAGCTTTCCGAGACTTTCAATTTCTTAACAGGGCGACCATATGCAAATGGGCGGAAATAACCACGTAATGCCACCTACGATATTATCCAATGGTTTATAATTGAGTGTGCCCTATTTCACTAAATGATGCATCAAATAGATTAAGCAGGAAGACAAGCGAAATTGCATAAATATGTACAACATGACTGTTAGCACAATCAAATGGAAAGGCTATCAGCGGAACCAAATCACCTATGGGACAAGAGAATGCTTGGAAGAAGTCTCCGTAGAATACCGTGCTGCATTGAGGCGAAATAAGCCCACCAAAAATAATGGCACCCGATATTAAGAAAACACCTAGCAAGATTTACCATATATCATTAGATCAATTGGCTACTTTTATATTTGAATTTGAAAAGCCTGGAAAAGACAAATTTCAGCGTGCAAGATACCACCATTGCCCCTTCCATTAAAATCGACGTCACCTGAGAAGCAGTCAACACCTTAACCTACCTGGGGTCAACCATCAGCTACTCTCCCGCTTGATAGAAAGCTTGGAAAGGCACAATACCATCATGTCACGACTAACGAAGGTGTGGTAAAAGAACGCGCTGACAGAGAACACCAAGGTCTCAAGTTTACCAGGCCAGCGTTCTCAACACTCTTCTTTATGGAAGTGAGATCTGGAGTACCTACACGAGGCAAGAGTGCCGGCTCAACTCCTTCCATATACGGTGCATAAAAGGCACCATGGAAATCGGCTAAAAAGAACGTTTCACACAGCGAGATACTCCAGCGTGCAAATACCCCCTCCCCCACTGAGCAAACGCAGTCTTCGATGGATGGGATACGTCTGACGCATGAAGGATGAGAGGCTGCCAAATGACACATCATATATGTACAGCTGGCCACTGGTACGAAAAGAGTCTGCCTCGCTCAGTTTCAAGGATGTGTGCAAAAGGGACATGAAGGTATGTAACATTTCACCCAATGGTGGGAAGAGCTGGCCGAGGAACTAGGCACCTGGTGACTGATGGTAAGCAAGGGTATATCAGTCGCTGATGCGACGAGTGGCCTGTTGGCGGCAGAGAAACGCGAGAAAGAATAACGCTGCAGAAACCACAGCAATTCAGACTCTGCACCAACTGCAATCGTGACGCAGACTCGCGTATAAACCTGCACAACCATATCAGACGATGCAAACACCCCAGAGACATACAACACCCTAAGGGCGCCATTCACATGGTCTCTCGAGACTGTCGCCAATGATGATGATAATGGCAGTTTCACTCATTGTTTTGTATATGAACCAATCCCAAATTTAAGGTATCTGCCAATGTTGGAGATTGTCTCCATTATTGCTTGAACTAGTGTATGGGTCTTTCAGTAAAAATGTAATCTCCGACAAGGAAATATTAGGCATTCATATTCCACGAACAAAAAAAAAACCTTCTAAAATCTCCGTTAGCAGTGAATTTTGTTGCAAGGAGCATATTATAAAAGATAATGGTCACAAAGGTATTTCAATCAATCCGATGATAAATTAAAATTTTGAAAGTCAGTGATGCATTTAGGATCTGACATTGCCGCTATTAGAACGTCAATCACCCTGCGAATGAAAAAATTGCGTCCGGTAAGCCGCACAGTACCCGATAGTTTTTGGCAATCGATAGCCTTAAAATCCTTACAACGGAATTTAACAAGGTCTCCAAGCTGATTTCTAACTAATAATTCTGTCCCTTTTGTTTCTATGAAACCTTAGATTAGTGCAATTTAACAACTTTATTTGGTTTGACAATTACTGGTACTAATAATGTGCCAAACGAGAACCAAATTTTTATTTTTATCGGGCTTCTTTTAAAATTGTGAAGCGTCATCTAAGTCATAACTATTTTCTTGAGATAATAAATTGTCGCACCGCATGAGGTTTGTTAATCAAAGGTACACAACACAATGGATAAATATTGATAAATATTGTAGATATGCTCTAGTCACTTTTAAGATCTTGTCATAGATCTGAATAAATGTTTTCACTTTTAGATAGATTAGCCTACATCCTAATATGGAATCAAACGATAATTCATATGATCAGCCGTTTTTAATTGCATGTGAAGCTCGTGCTTTATGCCATTATTTTGAATCGGGCCATAAATGAACCATGGGATGTAATTGGTCGAAAAACTAATAGAAGTGCAGACAATGCCATTCGACGAAGGAAAGCGGTCATTCCGAATGCAAAACACAAACATGTATTCGCTAAGGCAACATGTTCTAAACTGAAGTGTAATGTCTAGTTGCAATGGACATATCAATACAGAAACATTTTTCACATGCGAAATCGAAAACAAACATGTTAATTGTACATCGGGTTTACAGTATAGTGGATACACGATCAGTAAATTTTGGCAAAAGAAAAGACACTTCCGAACAGATTCGTTTGCAAAAAACGGTTTTAATAAACATACAAAACATGGCGTAATGATAAAGACAACGGAATACAAGAAATCAGACAAGTGAATGAAACCAAAAAAAAACAACGGTATAACACATCTGAAAACCCACAAGCAGAACTCAGAAAAGAAAACTTGTACGTTATGAGATTGGTTCAGACAAAACATGAAAAATTGTCGACTTCGATCAGGAACCCAGTTAAAGTAAAGTATGTATCTGTGCGGGAAAACCGAGGTGCTGTTTAAATGGCCTAGTCAAAATATGTAAAAACTGGAAAGGCATGTAGAGTGTGCGCTGTAACAATAAAGGTTACTTTGTGAAAGACCAAACTATAGAGAATAATCATTTGTTTATATACATGACAAATAAAAATTCGTATTCTGTAGATGACAGAGCACCTGAATGTTTAGTTTTATGTTGACTTCCCTAAAAATGTCATTTACGTTACATGGAAAACGTTTATTGTAAAGAAAAGAAAAGGCTTGACTAGGAAGGTTTAAAAGGCGAAATTCCTTAAAAAATTTAAGAAATGTTATAATGATGCCAACATGTTTAATTTGTAAGATGCAGGTTTGTTTGATTCTGCTATAAGAGTCACACGTTTAATGGATAGTAAAATTGTTTTCTTGTTTATAACGGTGACAGAATTCCAATCCCATGTTTAAAAAACAAATTTTCAAGTTAAGAAAATGCGATGTAAACTATCTGAAATTAAAAATACCTTATTATTTAAACTCTATTTTTGCAAGATGATAAGTAGGGAATGACTTGAAAATGAAAATATCCACATTGATATAAATCCAGGAATTAAGTCCGGCGGATAAACCTGTAGTAACAATATGAAGAATGCTTTTTTTTTCGTTTCATTTTGAAACCCCTATTCCCATGATCATATACAATCATTTTCCAATTAAGGAAGTGCAATGTAAACGTAGATAAATGAAAATAAGTTCATTATTCAGTTTTAAAACATTTCTTTAGCAAAATCATATCTTGAGAATGGTTGCAAAATATTGGCACTTATAAAATCCGCGAAGAAAATAAAAACTAATAAACCTGTGCTAGCAATACTTGGTAAAGTACTTTTATTCACATTAAAGTTTACAAATTCTCTTAAATAAGATTATATACTTTAGTTTGAAAATTCATTTTTATGACCCCCAAGATTGCACTTTATTGACACTATCAGAAATACTGGCCACCATGTCTTGTAATGTTAATGACGTTGAATCCTACAACAATGTTAATTTACCTTGCAATAGAGGGTTCTTGATGACGTAGTACACAAACCAAGCTCGTGGGGTCACGTGATTTTTGTTGATGACGTTGTTGATGAAACAGATAGCGTATCAATTAGAATGGCTAGCAAAATGTCCAAATGTTCTTAAAAACCGAAGTATATCGACTCCCTGGATCATCAACATCGTGAAAGATACATTCAGAAAATTAAAGCTGCGAGTGGCATAGATCCATATCAAGTAGAACCGAAGAAACTTAGTGCCAACGATGAGCAACTCCCCGACATTACTTTCGGTGACATTATCGTGTATTTGGTTAATGGTACCAGTGCATACACACTCGAACAGTTCAAAGCATACAAATCTCTCGAGGCTTACAACTATGTTGTAAGTGGATGGGTTGACAGTGTGAATACGTACAAGCCAGAAGGTTGTGCCAACATCATTGTCATAGCTAAGGTATGGTTTGAAATTATTATCATTTTAGAACGTATTTTTCGTTTCTTGATAGATAACTCTTTGATTACAAAGTCAGTTAATTTAAATATTTTCTGACTTGATTTTCAGAGCGCAACAATTCTGAACCATATAACAATTTGAGCAAATTAGTAAACATTTAATGTTGTTAAAGGTAACTTGGATTTAACTGAAAATAAATTAACAATGTATATTAATTATTGATTTTAAATTAAAAAATGTGAGTATAATCAACACTTTAAGTGCCACAACTGATGCTGTATGGATGGTTTACAAGTGTAATATTATGGTACAGCAACATTTTCATTAAAAGTTCAGGCATCAATGTGACATGATGATGAAACATTGATATAAGATTATGATAGAAAAAGTCCTTTATTTCACTATATGTATCTCTTTCAGGTTTCACACTCACGGAGGTTAAATGCAAAACCCCTGAAACCTTGGATAATTGCATCTCCACAAGGTACAGTATTGTCAGCAAACTGTACATGTATGGCTGGACGGGGAGAAACTTGTTCACATGTCGCTGCACTTTTATTTTATATTGAAGAGATGCAGAAATATAAGGAACGAGTTTCAGTCACGGGCAAATTAGCCTACTGGAAGAAACCTACCAAAAAATCAGTAGAATACAAGGAATTGAGCAACATTGATTTCCGATTAGCCACAAAATTGAAACAACTGATAATCCTGATGCTGATGCCACCCAGTCTACACCATATCGGATCTTGAATTTATCAGCAGTTCCAGCGGCAGGAATATCAAATATGAAACAGATCTTGCAAACATAACAAGAAACCTGCCATAATGACTCTGGTTGAACCATTCTGTGAAAAGTTTAAACCTCTTCCACAAAGTGAACACCTGCCATCATCTTTGTTCACTCTTCGGAATGAGAACACAGATTCAATGTCACTTGAACAGTTGTTAGATTACTGCAGCAAACTTTCCATTTCCATCAAGAAGGAGCAAGTAGTTGCAGTTGAGAAAGAGACCCGCCTGCAAAACAAATGCAAACTTTGGCACACTGTTCGAGAAGGCAGAATAACATCCACTACCCTTCATTCTGTTTGCCACACAAATCCTGAAGCACCATCCATTTCTCTGCTGAAATCATTAACTTCTGCATCAGTTTCTGTGCAGACACATTAAATGGTATGGGGTGTAAATATGGAAGATGTAGCTAAGAGACAATACACAGAAAAAATGAACGAGACACACGATTTATTCTCCATTAACCCATGTGGGTTCTTCTGCACCCAGATATGCCATTCATGGGTTCATCTCCTGATGGGATGGTATCCTATGTATGCTGTGGGAAGGGTTGCATTGAAATCAAATGTCCATTTTCTGCTAAAGACATGAAGATTGAAGATGCCCTTGCAATTAAAAATGTTTGCCTTGTTAAGGAAGATGACAAGGTGACGTTATGTAGGACACATCCATATTATTCACAGGTTCAGTGTCACATACATATGTTTGGAAGTGAATATTGTGATTTTAAGTCAGATATATTCATTGAAAGAATAGAGCCAAACACAGCTTTTTGGAATAACGCTTTCTCAAAGGCAAACATTTTTTGGCAGTCTGCTCTACTGCCAGAACTGGTTGCAAAATATTTCACAAGAGTAAATGATTTAAAACAACACAGCTCTACTACATTTCCATCTCAGGCCGAGTCTGTTACTAATTCTCAGTCCATTGAAGAGGAACTGTGGTGTTCCTGCAGAAAACAAGAATATGGGAGAATGATAGCTTGTGATGATAAAAGCTGCCTGTACTAGTGGTTTCATTTTGAATGCGTCGGACTGAAGCGACCACAGCAAGGACTGTGGTACTGTTTGGAATGCAGACAGAATACACAAAAAACAAACAAAGGGAAGGCCTCCAAGAAGAATATGAAATGAATTCAGACATTTATTTGTGTTTATTTGTAGTCATAGTATGTAAAAAATGTACAAATCATATTTTGGCCAAGAAATAAAAAATTATGTATTTCCTTTAAAGTCAAGGCACAGACTGTTTTGAAATTTTTTGTTTATTTTTAAAATATTTATATTTGTATAGTTTCACAATGTAAATAAAAGATTGAAATTATTTTTTGCACACTATTTAAGCAAGGATAATATGTTTATTTGCGATACAACAATTAATACTTTACTACTGATGGACACCAATTTACAAGAGCACTGCACACAACGACCATTTTGTCCAGTGTTGTTTCTGTTTCTGTAGGAGCAGTGATCAAGTAGTCGATAGGCACAGGACCATTAAGAACGGTGTACTTTTGGCGGAGTATTCCTATTACATGCTCCACATGAATTCTTAAATGCAATTTGTCGTGTTTTTTTCAACTTCAATAGCTGGAAGTTGAGGTCTGCCTTTAGTAAATGCAGGTATCTTGACTTCAGCACACATAAGACCAACACTCTTTGATGTCAAAACCCCTATCTGCCAGCACAAGGTCACCAGGTAGCAAGTTCGAAAGAAAACCAGTTTTCTGTGATGAATTTGTCACTGACACGACCACCTACATTACCCTTTCGACAGAAAACTTATAGCCCCTTGTGGAGTAACACTAATGAGAAATTTTGCTCTGTGTCCATGTTTGTAATGAGAATATGTCTCAGCCCTTGCTTTAAAGTTTGAAGGTCTTTCAATTTCAATCTCAAAGCAGTCAATGATTGTTGCTACACGTTTTCCAAAGGTCTTGACAAATTCGGTGGGCATGATCTTCTGCAAGCATTCCCTTTCTGGCCAGTGAACAAATGGCTTTAAACGCATATACATGACATGAATGGTCTTTAGCAGTATGTTTGACTCTGTAGACAGACACACAAAACAAGTCGGCTAGTACTTGGTGTTGCACATTTAGCCTTAGCTTAATTAATACCACTAGTAGCTGCTTTGACAGTTTACTTCTTGTTGTCACTGTAAGGAATGGCTCGAGATACTCATATAATATTGTCAAAGTTGAATAATCTGTCAAGCCAGTATAAAATAGAACCTTGTGATCATCACCTTCAAATTTTCTTTCTGACAACTGTATTTTATCAATCTGATTTCGAAGATCCATGTTCTCCACATTTAATCTGTTCAGCTCAGTTTCTTCCATATCAAGCAGGTGCAGAGAAAGTTCAGTTTCTGTACATTTTTCATTCTCAGGCAATGCAATATTTTCTCTTATCTAATCAGGATTTTCATCCATATTGCCTTCTGGTTGTATCTTGAACCAACTGTGCTGTTGATTTCCTGTGATGTCTCATCTGTTTTCGCTTATATCGGTCACTGGACAAGGTGGCTACGAGACCATGCAAGTCATACCCCATCTTGACAGTGGGTGCCCAGTCTGGGTTGGTAAAATCGGCTAGCTTTGCTGGTCCTACTGTGTCCAAATCAGAAAACTGCATAGTTATATGTTGTCAGACAATTATATTCTACATTAACAATAACTCTAAAATGTTGACAATGCATGTCACGGAATTGTATACGACTATGTTCAATATGTATATGTGGTCAAAAATCTAGTCTCGATTTCGTTACTGCGTACAGCCTTACCAAGGGTAGTTTATTATTTTTTGGGCTTTTTAGTTATTTCGGCACAATGAGCGAACACTCAGCTCATGCTGCATGTGCGAAATTGCCTGCAGTTTAAAGTACCTAGCTGCGCATATATGTCACAGCTAGGGGTATATAAGGACGAAATTATAAGACAGAAATCACATTACGATGTAGTCTTGTCGGAAACGCTTCCATCCTAAACTGAGCAATCTATCAGCTAAAATCGGTAACAATAGATTTAACTTTGTTCTCATTGCTATTTGTATTATGATATAATTCATTGTTTTACATATTAGATGTTTAGTATTTATTATAAAATCTATAGAATAAATACATAGGTTATGCAGCGCCATTTTATCAGAAGTACTATATTTTGTTTCATTAGTTCTTTTGTATCTGAACATAATCGAGTTCAATTATACGCTGCATGCTTAACGTTAAATGTACATGGATAATTATTTCATTTGCGCGCATGCGCTACATATATGTGAAAATACTTGACCGTGTCATATGTATTACACGGTTCGGTTGTTTTAATTTTAGCTGACGTAGTGTGGTGACGTGTTGTGCTGAAGTGGTGCAGTGTTTTGGTAACTGCGTGTGTGGTGCAGTGTTGTAGTAACTACGTGTGTGGGCTTGTCTATGCTGACCGTGTAATGCCCGTGTGTGGCGCCTGTGTATGGTGCTTACGTATGCTGCATATATCTCGTCATATGGACGACGTATTATTTATTTAATATCTTCTTTGCAGTCTCGTTATATGAACGACACCTGCATAATTTCATTCTACACAAATCTCGCCCCATGAACGAGAACTTCAGAATTTAGGGTTCACAATTGCATATATCTCGTCATATGGACGACGTATTATTTATTTAATATCTTCTTTGCAGTCTCGTTATATGAACGACACCTGCATGATTTCATTCTACACAAATCTCGCCCCATGAACGAGAACTTCAGAATTTAGGGTTCACAATTGCATATATCTCGTCATATGGACGACGTATTATTTATTTAATATCTTCTTTGCAGTCTCGTTATATGAACGACACATGCATAATTTCATTCTACACAAATCTCGCCCCATGAACGAGAACTTCAGAATTTAGGGTTCACGATGGCATATGTCTCGTCATATGGACGACGTATTAATTATTTAATATCTTCATTCTAGTCTCGTCATATTGACGACGCATTATCTTTTCATATTTGCATCTATCTCGTTATACGAGCCTTTTATATATATATTCATATTTGTAAATTCATTCATATACTTCTTTTTTGTCATTACGTTACTGAAATTCATAGTTCCATGTTAGGAACATTCATTTAAATAGATTTTTCTTATATTTTGTAAAATATTGGTGTCGGAGTTGATTTTTAAAATTGCGTTTATAAAATAAACATCTTATTAACGCAGTTGTGTTCCGTGTCTTCACTAATCCAGTCCCGACTCGGTCTATCTTGTGACAATGCAAATAATAATTTTACCTAGCCCTATTTAAAAGTAGTGTATCAATGTATGCAGTCAAAATGAACATCATTGTATGCTGTTAAACTCCATTTTTCAGCACAGGATAGGCTGTACATGGTGACCAGTATTAATGGTGGAAAAACCATGAGAAACCCCCTTAAAGAATCACCGACATACTAGAAGCTACTGGCAGGCTATATCACATACCAATAATATAAGACTCTAACCCACACAAACAGTGGTGAGATAACAGTGATCCATAATGGAGAGTGCTTTAGACCACTCGGCCACTTGGGGGCTCCCCATTCTATGTACATACATGCATACATGATAGGCAGGCTCACACCATTAGTACCAGTTGTGCATCAATGAACACCCCCCTCTTTGCATGTACAGTGCAATACATACATACATACATATCAGATGACAGGCAGATTCACAACAATAATGCAAGTTGTGTATCAATGTGTGCACACACACATGTTCACATGGACATACACACGTACGTACATACCCATCAGGTTAACAAATGTATAGATACACACCATAGTATATTAAAGTTAAACTTGTATTAACAAAGCCAAGAATATTGATCTTATGTGTATCAACATTATGTTCACTTCGTCTTCAGCTTATGCCGAACACATATCTTGAGTACATTATATATAATGGTTTATATGCATTGTTTGCCATTTAACATACATGAAATAAAGTGATCAGAACAAACTGTGCCATGGCTTCACAGTATTTGAGTTGATTGTCTTTCTGGTTATTCTGCGTATCCATTCTTGCCGTCTTCTTTCACTCAACGCCCTTTTGTCTTCGTGCTTCCTAAGCACCGGTATAACAAAAAATCTTGTCCGGATTTTTTTATGTTGCTATTGCTACAACCAACTACGATACAATCGTATACCATTTTCAATACAGATTCTTTAAAAATAACGAGAATATTTCAATTGATACCACGGTCGAAACCACTCTTGTGTACAAGTTTGTGGATCACGTGACCCCACGTAAACATTGGTTCGCAGAATTGGTGACGTGTTGTGAAAACCCTCTATAAATATAATACTCATGACGTCACATGCATATATACATCATATGCGAATTTGTTTATGAACATAAATGGTTTTTCCTTGCCACATAATCGTTCATGCCATTGCCAAATACATATTGATTGTGCTTTGTGAACACCTACTTTTCAGCAATTTGTTATGGTTTGAATATACACGTGTCTAATTAACCCGTTACCATTTAAGCCGTCTTTGAATTTAGTACATGTACTGGCACTGTGCGTCCCAAATTTGTAGCAACTAGGCTGCCACATTTGTCAGTTATTGACAACTGTTGGTAAAATGCAAGTCGGCATACACGACTACCCATGTCACGAAGTGTCGAATCGTTTATATGAAGGAAGCCAGTGGTTTCCACTCCATTGTTTATAAACTACGAGTTTAGCTATCGATTTTTCTTCAGGTTACTTGGTGGGAAGTGTTCATCATACCGACCCTAGTTCTAACAGGAATACTTTTTATATTACCGAAACGAACAACTTCGATATTGGCAGGCGTGACAATCAATTCATATTAGTAATAAACTATTGATACAATTTCATACCTTTCCAAACACTACTGCTATAATCGCCAAACGCAACGCGATTAACGTAACCTCGACCTACTTTAAAGTAACATATGCGCCGTCTGTTTGATATAGGAAATGTACTAGTTAATATTTCATCCGGGATAAATTATCTACGTCGCGAAGACTGTTCTATAGTAAGTTACCTCCTGTGTATTATTGTCAACACTACATTTCGTGCAAAAATGGCACAGTCGTAATGGTATGATTGACCACTGCATCAAACAAAATGTACATGCCACTTCCTGCGATCTTTGATCTACATGTCTTTTGTTTCGAATATAAAGTGTGCGAATGAATCGTTATACTCTAAACTGCCTTTTCCCCAGGTCACCCGCGCTTTAGTTCACGGTCTCTGAGAATCAGTACACGAGAAGTTTGGTTCGTGCTGTTCTTCGATGCGTTAATTTATATCCCGTGCAGAATGGGTCCAACGGAACCAGATTCACTGTTGCTGATAAGAGATTATAATATATTTGTTCTGATTCTGCATGATGCACACGTCTAAATTAATATGTATACTTATTTTTAACCTAAAAAAGCATAGGTGTCTTATGTGAAAATAAAAAAACATATTTAACTATAGATTGTATCCGTCATTGTATTTATTAAATTTATACGTAGTCTGAGAATTAAAATGAATGCTCTCATATTACAAACGTTCATGTTTCTGGTTCTACAACCAGGACGTAAAGAATTCTGGCAGTTGTTGTCTCAGGCAGCTCATAGAGTTGAATTCTGCACCGAAGAAACCAATAATAGAAAACGAAATAAACATAATATTGTAAATTAAGTGTCAGAAATACTAGATTACAAAGCCAGTGACATTTTACAGCGAAATTTACAACATTGCGGTAAACGTGTTATCATGTCAGGGAAAAGTAACCAATTTCTTGGATCCCAGTTCATATTTAGCAACCACAAATATGAGCCAGTACCAGCGGCGAACTTTTGCCTAGACAAACTAGGCCGCTGCCTATGGCCGAGCCTCGAAAGGGGCCCCGACTAGGGGCCGAAATGGTACACATTGAGGACAAAATTTTGGTTTGCTAAATTACCAAAAAGGGGGCCTCGACTTATTAACTCCCTTGGGGCCCTGGGTCTCTATGTCATGCCTGCCCAGTACAAAATAATAAAAAGCAGATTACGGTTTTATATGCAATCAAACTGATGGTGATTGTATGTTGCTCGCTATACGAAAAAAAAAACTTAGTCCTCTCGGGCTATATAAATGAAGATGCCCTTACTGCCCCCCCCCCCCCCCCCCGGCCTCCCCACGTTGTGCAGGGAGAGAAAAAGGTTTTATATGTATTTGTTTTATCCGAAGGTCTGCAGTATGGTTTAAATAAAAATAATAATTTTGTTTCAAAGCTGGTTTGCTTCCCCCCCCCCCGTTTTTTTCTCCCTGGTGAATCTTTGCGAGAGATCTCCTTAAGTCCCGTATTTGGTATGGTTAGTTTTCTAATATGTGTATACACTTGTTTTCTTCTAATGACTGCTTATTCAAAAAATTTCCCAATTTATCTATTCATAGTTTTTTTTTTTTAAATTATATATTTTGAAAGATTGTGGATTTTTAAAAGAAATTATATTCTTGTTTTTTAAAAATAGTTTTTAACCTAGTTAATGAAATTTTCGTGTTATGTTAAAAAAATAAAAAAGTAATTTGAAAAGAAAGCCTATCTTTTTTGTCCTTATTTGCAAAACGTGTATATTTTTTCTCTCATAACCTAGAATTGTGGCAAAAAGATTAGCCCATTTGTAGAGCTGCAATTCCTTTTCCTCTGTTATCATACTTATTTATACACATGGGTACAGCCTTGTGTATCACCTCAATTTCCTGTCCGAGTCTCTACCATTAAAAGTGGATGTAGCATAAAGAAACAAAGCCAAAAATTTAAACAAATAGTAAAAATATCGGGGAGAAAATACATTCTAAATTTATGTCGATGTTCGTTTAGCTGGTGTTATTAAGGAAAGCCGTGCTGCTTGTTTAGTAGTGTGCTGTTGTCATCCCTTTGGTTGTATGTGCATCTGCTGCTCGCCACATTCCTCGCACTCCTCCCACAGGCCTGGTACTTCGCGTTGTGATTTATTACAAAGCACTGTGGTATTATTTATTCGGTCGCGCTCCTTGTCAACGTCTGTACAGCTTTATGTTGCTGTAAAGGTTTATGTTGTACTTTATATTAGTTCAGTGCGTTTCTCTGTTTCATTTTAGTAAGGTTAGATGTTAGATTCTAGTATTAGATTCTACCAGCAAAAGATTTTAAATTGGTTTCCTTTGAACATCATGTAATAGCTTGTAACACGTAACAGAGGAACATCCAACCCGCGCACTGGCTGCAACCGCTCCCTTGTCGGGGTGGTGAGCCGGAGCCCATCTCCCACAGTGGTAGTCTCACAGGGATTTGGGAGGGAAGTTTTTCTTTTTTGTGCGAACTTAATTGTATTTATTTGTCTGCATTGTATCATTGATTTAACTAGGTAATCAGTCAAGTTGGGGTGGGTGGGGAGAGGGTCTTTTTATGTAGAATCCCATCCATATATAAAAGATCATCGGTCCAGTATCTTTCTTTTTGACGTATTAGATTTATTAGATTATTTCATGTTTTATCTTCACTTTGCAATATAGCATGCTTTTTGTAACATTGGCTTGTATGCACCTTGGCGGCATTTGGGCATAACACTTATAATGTGGCATTTTCAACAGTTTAATTTCTGTCCATGTTTTCCATAAATTTGACTGATTTATTCGCCAATTTATTTGTTCTACTTTTATAAGTATATTTTTGGTTGTTTTTCTCTCTAATCTATTCGTTTGTCTTTTTCTTCTGTTTTTCGTAACTCATTGTTTCTCTATACCTCAATATTATTTTGTCTGTGTTTTTGGCACTTCTAGTAGTTTTGTTAAAATGTTTTGTTATTGTTGTTGTTGTTGTAGGGTTAAACGCCATTGTTCAGCACACGATAGGATATACATGACGGCCAGTAGTAATGGTGGAGGAAGAACCAGGCCCCCCCCCCAGAAAAAAAAGAACCACCGACCCACGAGAAGCTACTGGCAAGCTTTCTCATATACCCACATTGGCCGAATCTGAGACTCGAACCCACGCAGACAGATGAGATCGCAGTGATCTATAACGGTGAGCGCTTTAGACCACTCGGCCACTCGGATGTCCCCAAAATGTTTTTGTGAATTTATGATTCAATGCAAATAAATATATGGAGCTTTACACACTAAATTCGTGTTCACTTTTATTTTCATTATCCTGCAGAGTATGTATGTTAGTTTATTAGGCAAGTATTTAGGATGTTAATTCCGCCCCTAGTTTACCCTCTATGTAAGGTTTCTCTTGGCAAATATTGTGAATGATCGCTTTAGCTAGTTTTTGGAATTGTTTGATATCAAAATCATTTGACCTTGCAATATAGTGTATATTGCTGTACTTGAAAGTTGTTGCCACTTGCCGTTATGCTAAGTGGTGTAAATGCCCCGGTATCTGTATTTTCCTTTATCTTTTTTTTCACCATTTGTTTGATGTCCAAAGGTTATTCCTAGGGCCTCAACCTTGTCTTTGATGGGTTTAAGGGGCTCGGCGATTCATCCACCAGTTTCCTATCTTAGGATTTCCGATCTTATGCGATTGATCGCTAAACCGGAGGCTTTCCGAAATGTTCAAATTCTTTCTGTAGGTGTTTAAAGGAATTTGCGTCATTGATAAACTTAGTACAGTTATCAGCATGCTGCAGCATTTTTAAGTCGTGCTATAATTTGTAATTCGAATGCCAAAATTGTTTGGTTGTAATGTTGTGACGCATTATCTCGATTACTGTTACGCATAATAGCATGGATAATGGGAAAGCTTACTTCAATGTCATTTGTATGTCACATTTTTCCGTAATTGCTCCATTTACTTTTAGCTTTGAAAATATTTCTTTATTCAGGATTTTAGTCTTATGTTCGGGATTTAGTTCTGAAACTAAATATTTCTAGAACCTGTGTTATTTGCTTGTGTTCTTATCTGTCGAAAGCATTTTCCTAGCTAAAGAGTACCATGTCACCCTTTTTGTCGGTTATATGTAAGTTGTCTGTTGTAAGTTGTATACTCGTATTATTAGTTTGGATGTCTTTTTCTTCACAGCTTTGATTTGCATTTATTATCCTATTCATACCATTTTCTTATTCTATTCGATAAAATCATACTGCATATTTTTTAATCTACATTCAAGTTTTTAAAAAAAATGTATTCCCTACCTCTCTTACGTTTATAAAGTAATGTTATTAAGCCCTCTCTCATTCCTGCAAAGATATACATTCTTTTTTTAATTTGTTTATACAATTCAGAGGATAACCAGTCTATCCCTGGTGATTTTCACTTTGCTAGCGGGGACATCGCTTTCTCTATTTCTAATCTCGTAATTAAATCTTCGCATTGTTCCTTATGTTATAATTATAATTTTTCATATTCAACCCCTTGTATGTAATTACGTATGCTTTCTACTACAATTTTCTATGTGGTGATTACTCTTGGTAGTAGTTTTAATGCATTTTAATATCTCATATTTTGTGTATATATTTTGTCTCGTTTAATTTTTTTCCAAAATTCTCCCCGGTCTTTTTTGTAGTTCATTCTGGTACAAAAACCATTTTTTGGGAGATAGTTTAGTAAATTTTTACTATTATTTTTCTCGTCCACATTGTTCTTCTAAGATGTAATGTAGACCTCCTCTTGCATCTTGTTTTCTCTCATCATTCCTCGGATGTCCTAAAAAATAGCTTTAGTTCGTAATGTTTTGCATTAATCTTATTTTCCAAATCCTACAATACCTTAGTCTTGTTTATTTCTGCCTCGAGAAAATATTCTTGCTGGATTTCATTGTCGAAATACAGCAGTTATTTTGTTATTGTGTGGCTTATATCGAGCGTTTGGAAACGCGCAAATTATCTATAATAATGGGTTAGTTTCCAGTCACAAAATACATAGTATGTGACGGCGAAATATCGAGATAAAATAAAGGAATAATTATTGTGTTATTGTGAGGCTTCTATCGTCACCGGGGAAACGTGACAAAAGTGATATAATTATAAATAAAGGTCTCTTTTCCACACTCGCAAAATACATAGGATGTCGAGATAAAGCGTTTATTTTGTTATTCTGAGATGTATATCGTTGTTGTGGAAACCACGTTTTGTTTATATATATAATGATTAGCGGGGTTTCGACAATCGATGGTATAGTAGTTATTTCTTCATTCTAAAGTTTCTTTTGAGGCAAACAATTGTTTTATCAGTTATGATGATGGATCGGTAAGTTACATAAAACATTCTTCGATAGTTGGAGGTTTATCTTTTTTATATTCATGTATTGGGACCTGTTTGTGTAATACCACCTTAAAATTCGATATTTATCTCCATCACATTCTGTACAAATCTTATAAGGACCGCTGACACCTTTAGTGCAGCTAAAACAAGGTCTTTGACCTGTTGATGCTGTCCTAATTAACTGATCACGAATGTTGCAATATTTCTTGTATTATTTCTTGTTTCAAAAATCGTGTGGATACCTGAAACAACCACTCGTTTTTATTCATACAATATAGAGGAAGCATTTAAATATAAGACTACATTATTATAATTTAATTATATATAAATGAAGTATATTTTATTATCAATTAAAGAGATATTTACCCATCATTATTATGACCGAAAAAAAAGAAACTAGAACATTTTCCAACACAATATGCTGAGTGTACGTGCGATTCGACATGTGAGATTACACCTGCTGATTTTCATATCGATACTAATACCGTGATGAGGATAAAGACAACGGAAAGATTATATTTGTTTGGAAACTGATTCTGACTTGAATCATCCTGTATTTTTAAAAAATAAAATACTGGAAACGAATACAAGATATCGGTAAAGACGATGATGTTATTCTTCGAGATTTATATTCGTTAATAAATATATATTCATTAGAAAACTGTTAATATTTACAGCAAAACCGAGGCGATAAATGCTTTATGATTTACAACTATGCGCACAAATGTACTTCAAGGATTTATAAGCCAACATTTCATTATATTTTACGTATTGTCGTCGGGTGATGACTATAAACGATTTGCTTATGAATTTAATAATGAATACTCTGTTACTGAGATTATACATGAATTTGGATTAAGATAACCGATTTGTTATATTGATTCGTATTTGAAATGCAGAATTATTCAAGATAGTTACGAAAGGAAGTTATGTACATGTACAATTACTCATGAAAAGGTCAATCCAGACGATATCAGTAATTATTTTATGAAATTATGGGATTGTTCTCGATCAAATATTTATCTTTTCGAACCAATACCGGATATCGCATCATCTGCAAATCCGCGCCTGTTTCATTAGGACGGAAGATGAAAGAAACAAAACTGACTAAAAAGCTAAGAAAAATAATCTAGAATGGCGGGTAGATCTACAAGTTGGACTTCATAGCATAAAATTAAGAAATACAAGCCCGGTAAAATAACTAAATGCAAAAGATGTGTTTCACACAAGAATGCTTCTACGGATGAGTTACTCGCTTATTCGACTCTCATTGAGTATAAAGAAGCGAAATATACTGAAAACGTTCATTGTCATTATTTTGATAATAAATCGAATAAAGACCTGAAAATTATATATATATATATATATATATATATATATATATATATATATATATATATATATATATATATATATATATATGAGAGAGAGAGAGAGAGAGAGAGAGAGAGAGAGAGAGAGAGAAAGAGAAATAGAGAGAGAGACAGAGAGAGACAGATAACTGTTCAACCCTATCAATTATTGGATATACTTTCGCGAAGTAATAATGCGTATAATGTGCGACTAAAACCGGGTCATTATAATATTTGCGAGAGTCGACATGGAATTACCGATAGTGTTTTGATCGTTGTTAAACGTAATAATTGTATCGTTATTGTAAATTTAGATCTCTACTTTATAATTTGTCAGAGTTCAATGAAAAATTGGCATATACTAACTAATCGAGGGGAAAACTCGATTGATGACGAAATAGAAAAATTAATCTCTGGAAAAATTAATGATAATTCAAGACAATCATTAATTTGTTGAGATATTACTCGAACAACAAAATAAAATACTGATTACACAAAATATTTACTAAGATCTAAGAGCAACAAACTTATTCTGGATGATCAAGCGCAAAAATATCAGATTATAAATATATATCCAACCCAATACATGACTGTTGACCCGGATGTGAAGTAATTCGTAATTTAGAGCTCAATGACGAATCTGCATGTGGCATAGGAAATCAGAGGCTACATGTAAATATGTGCGCCTTGTTTAATCTGTACGGATTATTAGCTTTAGAAAAAAAAATACCAAAAAAATAAGAGCGGACTACAATATCGGATCTTACACGAATAATGCTAGAGATATAATTCAACCCGGTTGGTAAGAGAAAAAGTATCGTTCAAGTAGACTCACTTCACAGAATAAAGGGCGTTCCTGTTGTATTAATCGTTGATGAATTCGACGACAAATATGCAAAAATGTTCAATCGTACAAAAGACACTGGGATAAATTTTCAACGCTGATAAATACATCTGGTCAATTTATTGTTCTTGATCCTGATTCGAATGGTAAATATCTTTAAATTGTTCAGGTCAAATATAACATTTGTTCTTAACAATTATAAATCCGATCACGACAAAAACAACAAACATTGTTGACAAATCTCAGAAGGATATATAATCTCTTGGTTAGATACAATCAAACAGACCATTAACTGTGGAAAGAAAATAGTTGTATTAATTCATTATAAGGCTAATCCAGTGTATTCAGTTGAAGATCTGCAAAATTATTACGAAATAAAGGATATCGCTCAAGATACTAAAACGCTGGTACAGATCGTGAAGAAAAGAAAAAAAGACTATACAGTTGTCAATAATGCGTATAATGATGTTGTCGTTATCTATAATCATACACTCGAAGCTGAAGTTAACATAACTGATCCGAGATTTTCTGAAATGTTTGCTTTCATACCATTTATGATAGGTTCAAGCGTCAAAAGCAGCACTTTATCAATTCAGATGTGTTAATGAAATCCAATATTCAACTACTAAAAACTGACTTCATAGTAAACTTCCTGAATTGTGCTGATATTAGAGCAATGTATCGATGGATTTGCGTACATGTGTGTAGGTTGTTGGATATGTATATTTATGGAGAGAGAGAGAGAGAGAGAGAGAGAGAGAGAGAGAGAGAGAGAGAGAATCTAATTCAGTATGTTATGTAATTGGTCAATTAGAGATTTGGAAAAGCTATTCTAGATGCCGATGCTCATTAGCAATCTTGTTAGACACGAGGAGGATGTCTGTCTCTTTACTGGTAACGATATTGGCGATGTGATAAACAAACAAACAATTGCAATTGGAGTCTTAATGCCGGCTTGTTTTAGAATGAAAATGAAAGGCTCTAATGATAGCAATTAGCTCGAGTAACATATATGTCTATATTTAATAACTGACATAAACATAAATTAAGATTACTCAAGGCATTTGCGTATTGACCGTATGAATCAACTCCTCACACACACAGACACACACACACACACATACAGAGAGATAGAGAGAGAGATAGAGAGAGAGAGAGAGAGAGAGAGAGAGAGAGAGAGAGAGAGAGAGAGAAGAGAGAGAGAGAGAGAGAGAGAGAGAGAGAGAGATTACAGCTGCAATAGTTGATTAAAAAAGGTCAACGTTTCCTTCAGGCTGAAAATAATCATGTGATCATAGTCTATTGAGTTTAATTATGTATTTCGAAAGGAAAACCACTTTATACACTTGTATAAATAGCGTCAACAGGAAAGTAACTAACGTAATGACTGAACTTCGAAGCATACACACTGCACGCCTTTAAAATGAATAAATGAAATCAAAACTGGGGGTTTATATTTTATTTAGAAAATTAAATACATTGATTTGACTGAATACAAATATCACACGTTTGATGGTTTTATTAATATAAATATTTTTTTAATTTTACTTGCTTTGTAAAAGACAAGCTGGGAAACTCAAATTCTGCAAAAAACATTGGGCTACAAACACCTTCATTTCAGCACATTACGAATGAATTTGAATAAATATAGTCTTTGGGAGGAGGGTGGCTGTTTCAAATACTAACATTATAACAATTGGATTCACAGTCCTACAATGTAAGAAGCTTATCTTGATAGTTACGATGTGGTTTTTTTGGGAGATTCTTTGCACCCCGCAAACCAGTCGATGTCTTGAACTCTTTGACTATTGGACCCCAATCACTATAACGATTTAACGATAGCCTTAATTTCATTTGTAATTAGCTCCAGTAGGTAATCTAAACCGTTATTGAACACGAAAATACATGTCTAAATAGCAATGATCATATTGTCATTGATCTAATACATGTCTAATTAGCAATGATCATATTCACATTGTCCAAAATATATGTCAAAATAGTAATGATTATATTCACATTGCCCAAATACATGTCAAAATAGCAATATTCACTTTGACCAAATACATGTCTAAATAGCAATCATTATATTCACTTTGACCAAATACATGTCTAAATAGTAATGATTTTGTTTACTTTGACCAAATACATGAATAAATAGTACTGATTATGTACACAATGATCATATTCACATTGCCCAAAACACATGTCTAGATAGCAATGATTATATTCACATTCCCCAAATTACATGTCTAAATATCAATAATTATATTCACATTGCCCCAAATGCATGTTTAAATTTTAATTATAAATAATAATAATAATAATAATAATAATAATAATAATAATAATAATAATAATAATAATAATAATAATAAAGCAGTGAGGGTGAACAGACATTGTTTTCAAACAAAAATAAGGCTTCTACGGAAACCGAAACTATTTCAGACAAACCGAAACTATTTCAAACTGAAAATATTTCACACAAAAAAGGCTGCTTAAGAGACAGAGTCTCATTACCACAGACACGAACAGACTAACCTTTTACCGGTGTCGACGAGGTTTGTTCGTAAATACTTAATAGAAGCGTCCATTCGGTAAAAACAAAATAGAAAAAGGACGACGCCAGGTCGTTGTTGCAGCCCGTTGCTGCTAACGGGTTAACAATCCTTGTTGAAATCTTAAAGATTTTAATGCTAGCAATTTATATGATGAATTAGCGATATAATTTTTATATAAATGGCAAACGTCGGAGAAGCACAAATAACTGGATTAACTAGAAAACGATTGGCTGCGATCAAGAAATTTCTCCCGGTGAGAGATTCTTTCAGAGATAACTTGCAAGCTCGACAACAAGTGCGGTTAGATTTTACCGCTGATACTGAACAATTATTTAAGCCGATAACTACGACAACTGGAGAAGTTGTAACCGCAATAAAAGAGAGACAACCAGAGGAAACACCAGAGGTAAAACCAGAGGTAGAACCAGAGGAAAAACCTACAAAGAAAATTGATAGTAGAAATCAAGAGCTACGAGATAAATTTACTGAAGATGTTTTAACACATATTGATAAAGAAAATGATCCAGATAAATTTATAAAATTTACAGCTTCTGGTTTTGTTGATAGATATTATTATTTAAAACCAGAACAAAAGAAAGGTTTTATCGGTGGTTTTGACACATGGATTGATGTGGTTTATAAATTAAAACAGGGTTAAACCAAATTAGTAAAAACGACAAACGGTATAGTGCATTTGTTGCTGCAGTCAGAAAACAAGATATTGAAAATGAACAAACAAGAGAAGAGCAACAAAAACGTGTACAACCAAGTCCACGAGGACGAAGACGAGGGGGAAGACGAGGACGAGGAGGAGGGCGACGAAGACAAGAAGATCCTCTTGTGGAAGATCCTCAACCCCAAGAAGAACCTGAAGCTGAACTCACGCAAGATATAATTGGAACAGTTTAATGGTAAACCACCCAATAACAGTTTTACATTCTCGTATAAAAATAAAGTCAATCCAGATGGTACCACAGGTGAACCGGAATGGCACACAATACATTTACCCGCTGGCGCATATGACATCGAAGATATCAACGCGGATATTATAAATTCCAATGAAGCAATCAGAGGAAAAAATATAATACCCTTCGAGGATGGACCTGATAAATCACCCATTGAAATACACGGCCATGAACCGTTGTTATCAACGACCATCGAGATAAATTCAGCTAACTACGCCGTGGATATATATAACAGCTCAATTAGAACCTTGTTGGGGTACCCTGAGTATATTCCAGGCATCGTTGATATAAAAGATCTACCACGTGAACCACTAAAATCCGAGTATATTTCCACGAGGGAAGATTATCACGGTTATCACAGTTATAATAATTCTCTTAAGATAACATATGGACCATTTACTTATGTTTTAATCATTCAGCGTTATTGAATAACACTGATATATTTTTTTTAAATAAAATAATCATTTGTGACTGGTAAGTTCACAGAGATGAATGGCGATTTCGAGCGATTTCGAAGTTATTTGATAACAGCAATAAGTGAAATCCCACCACGCCACGATGATGTCATCGAGTACATGGAAGTATGTAATCAAATTATCGCCGACGAACAAGAACTTAATAAGCGATTTATTCAAGATATATTAGATGATAATTATCCTGCAAAGAGAACAACATTTGCTGCGAAGTATAAAGTCCGCGTTGAAGATATCCCTGATTTTAAGTATCCAGGATATAACGTACCATGGATGCACCAAAAGCTCAGTGACACCATCGAGGAATTCTTCCCACGGATCCACACAGCGTGGTTGAATAGTTTTCCTGCGGTTCATCACGCGCTACCGGAACCTAAAAGATCTGATTTCTTCACTGATGAATTACCTGCTGTTGACCCAGCGTATAATTACAATTTTGACATTAGTTTTCTACGTGCTAGTGATATCTATCAAATGTTTTCATATGATGTCTACGACGGAACAGAAACTGATGCACTTGGAAAATCCGAATACAACGAGTATGGTATAATGATATGGCGATTTGCTCTAGGTGCTCAAGTTGTATTTGTAGTCACAGAGAAAAGTTTGCTTGTGATCTTCAGCACGATAAAACAATTATTTCAAACAAAGCTGAATCAGCTACGAGATTATCTGCAACGATCTCTGCTACTCGATTTAACAACTTTACGTGAGGTATTTAAACAACAACAACAACTAAATCAAATTATCTCCGATATGAACTATCTCATTGATAGATTGCTCTCGTTGGTGTACGAAGATAAATCGCCAAACAGATAAAAATTCAAAAAAGTATTTTCATGCACTAATACAGATTTAGTCTTTATGAAATTTCCAGGATGGGATGTACCCGCGATGAAGAAATCATTCAAAGATCTCATTGACGAATTTTTCCTACAAATTCACGCGCTATGGTTTAAAATAAGCCCCTCCACGGAAATTCTACGGTGGAATAATTCAGTGTACCGTAACAACAAACACAGATCACCCGGCAGCGTTGATATATATCATCGGTGATTGCCGTACACGTTATTTGTGATGCAGTATTAGGGATTTATGCCGTTGAAGTAGCAAAATCAGATAACGCGGCCCTCGGTTACATTTTATATACGTTTTCCCCAAATGTTTCCCCGGGGAGTTTAATTGTGATGAATCCACCTCATTTAACATACTTGGAAACCACTAACAATCTTATCACGAGGATGAATTTTAGAATAACCGAGCAGAACTTTTCCTTGGTTGATCTTCGAGGGGAACAATTATAAATGACGTTAGATGTGAAATCTTGAGGAGATTTTCGTCGTAAATTGCAAAGCAATTTCAAGGACTTTCATCGTAGATTTTCGTCGTGAAAATCCTGTGGATTTTCCTTGCAAAGCAATTTCAAAGACTCTCAATCAAAACTCGAAGAGTTTTCAGGAAAATCCTATGGATGCTTCACACTTGCAATTTAGAGCAATGTAGACTTTTTCAATAATATGTATCATCATACGCGAATAGTTATTTACGAGAAACATAAACTCGAAAATGCAATCAGGGAAATATTTCATCGTAAATTGCAAAGCAATTCAAGCAATTTCAATGAAACATCGTTAGGATTTTCACCTGAAAATTCTTCGAGTTTTGATTTGAAAATCGAAGATTTTCACGTTGAACTAGTTATTGATAACCTCGGCGACGATGATAAATTTCTACTCATTGAAGACCAAATGCAACAGCTGCAAGACAATACTATAACAACGATTAATTGTAACTACGATCAAATTATGCAATATGTCCATTCTTGCTTGCGCGTTGAGGAATTGCTGAGAATACTAACCTGAATCTGAAAATCCATAGGATTTTCCAAGATTTTATTTAAATAACTAAAACGATCCAACTAAGTGACACAATCATTTAAGAAATTTAATTACAAAGTTGATTCTCTCTAAATGAAATCCGGGGGTTTTCACCGACGTTTTGTTTTAGCAATTACTTGTCGTTATTGTCTATTTTTGTTGATTTTTTGACTATTTTGGCCATTTTTGACCATTTTTTAATTGTCCTTAATGATAATTTCATTACAAAGTTGATTTTCTCTAAATGAAATCCGGGGGTTTTTACCCTCAAAAAGTGAGTAAAATCAGACAAAAAATGGCTAAAATCAGACCAAAAAAATGGCCAAAATCAGTCAATGACGACAAAAATTGTTTTTACTATAACCGTTAAAACTACCTGGTTGTAAATTTCACCGCTATTGTTTGTTGACTAAAACTACCTTGTTGGTTGAATGGGCATACCTGTATTCGTCCAACGAGTATTTATACATGTCTGACAGTGAAGTATTTTACACACAGTTTATACAACAGAGGCTCTTAAAGGAGTTTTTCATTTTGTTGGATTAACGCCTTTATATCCCTAACCTTCGAATTGATCATCTTTTGAGTTTCATACTCTCGCCCCAAATCTCTTCTTACCCTTTCCACGATAGTACATAACGGGACAAATACGCCAACAGCTTCACAATAAACAAGAGAATCACGGATATATTTATGAATTCGCTTTATTAGTGCATACTTCTTTGAAAGGGTGTATTTATTATTAATAAGAGCGAAATCGATATCCTGAAATCCGGACACAATTTGATCAGGGTTTAAACCATCTGATAATTGTATTTTTTGATTTTTCAGATTTGATATTTCAGATATAATCTGATATTTTTAGAATTCATATTTTATATATAATTATATATTTCTAATACAAAAAATAAAAAATTGGGGGTCAATTTTGACCCATTTTTTTAGACAGTATATACATATATACTTAATTAAGGACAGCGCAATGCCATTACCTCTGTTTTATTAGGGTAGGTTTCTAGGCATACATATATACTTAATTAAGGATAGCACAATGCCCTTACAACAGTTTTATTAGGGTAGTTTATAGGCATACATATATACTTAATTAAGGACAGCACAATACAACCCCAATTCGCATATATGGCGATTTTATACACAATGAATGGACGGCACAATAAATCCCAATTCGAGTATATATGGCGATTGTATACATACAATGACGTCAATGGTGGTATGGTATTATACAATGAATGAATGATAAATGACAATGGATATATACATTGACGTGGGCGACGTCTACATTCATACGTGAACAATCTTACAATCCAGATAAAATCCCAGGTTGTATGAATATAAAAGGTATCCACACACCGTGGATAGTGCGTGGGTTGTATGATTAATCACGTATGATTTTCCACACTTAAAACCCCAAATAATATAACAGACGATATTGTATATAAGCTGATTATACATGAAAAACAGAACACAGAGGTGTGCGATTTTATTCGTTCATGTGTTTAATACTGATCATTGACAACGCAGAAGCAGCACCGAATACTCGAAAAAATACCAAGAAAAGAATACAACTGTTTGTAAACACTGCGTATTTTATTCGTTTTCTTACAAAAACGAATAATGATTATTTCTGCTGAAAATCATGACAGCACAATCAACCAATCAAAAACTACCATCGAAATTAGGTGACACATCAAAACTCATTGAGATTACCTCTCATTGTTAAGCCGTAACATACCTGCACGAGTTATTCCCCTTAATGCTATATTGAATAATACAAAATACATACATTTTGACATAAGTAAACTTAATTATGTTTTTAAAACGATTTGAAATCGCTGATTGGGTTATTTCCTCTATATGTATGATAACTGAATCCTTTGTCCATTTTTTCTGGAAATCGCCGTCTTGGTTATATTCTCTGCAACGCATCGTACTGAGGGTTCGCAAATACCGAAATATCTACCGGCTGCAGTCTTTGATTGAAATACTATTTCCTCGTTAGTTGCCGTATTAAATGATTTTACAGGTCTCTTCCCAATCGATTTATAAATACCAGTTTTCCCAGATGCAGTATTCTCACTTTGTGTAACAGCTCGCAAATTATTCAAAGAATTATCAGTCTTAATACTTTTTATATGATCAATAACAAAACCATCCTTGATCAATCCATGGAAACACTTGTATGTGATTCTGTGATTGAGATGCATTTTCCCTCCAGCGTTAAACACCAAATACCCCTTACCATTGTCAGCACCGACTGGATTCTTCAGTCTACGGTGTCTGACAATGCCATCAGGGTATGCCTCATAATTTACAATCACGGGATGTGGTTGAAATTCTTGGTTCATTTATATACTATACTATTATTTGTCTAATTTATTATTTGGTTGAATTCCTACTTGAGAAATCTTCTGATGTAGTCTTGAGGAGTTCTTATGATCTTGTCGTTGACAGAATCAAGGACACAGTCAGAGTTAGAGTCATTGATGGGGTTCTTAATGGAATCTTTGATTCTCTTATCATAATAACGCTTCAACTCTCTGTATCTCTTACCACCACAACCGAGACACAACTGTGATATTCCTTTAACCCCTACCCCGCATCGTAGGCATGGTAAGGGGCCATAACTCCCCCTACGAAAACTTTGCATATGATATCCACAGAACTCCTTTCTGCATGATTTGTTACATTTGGTTACTGATCCAATCATGAGCCATTTGCAATGATTCATTATATAATAAATTCTTTATTTAAATACTTGCTTTAATTATAGCATGAAGGAGTTCGTGAGATTATCCAAAATTAAGCCTTGGAAAAATGCTAAATTCAATCTCGATAGAGTCTCTGATATACCAAAATGTCTAATAGACGATAGAACCATATTGAGTAAAATTCGTGATTGTTTTAATGAATTTAAGCGTGATGGAGCATCTCACTGTTGGTCAACATTTCGAATTGTACATGATGATGTCAATGTATCCACAATCGATGCTACCATGAACGACGAAAGAGCAGCTGAGATAATTTCACATCTTGGGCGAGAAAGGTATTTTTTTAGGATGAAATTCATTATCCAAAAGGAAACCGGAGAATGGATTATCAGAGATAAATTTGAACCAATCTTGAAAGATAAAAGAACTGTCATTGTGAGTCGAGATTCCAAACCAGGAATTCTGACTGGAATTGACAAACCATACTACGAGAGAGCTTATCCTGTAACAGTAGTTATTTATGGGATATATCCCTTAAATGATAAACCGAGTATTGAAAAACTAGCACCTATGAAATTATCGCCGCTGACTTTATCAACGAGAATTAATTGTGTAGCAGAAAGAATAATAGAACACTTTATGAATGCGACACGTGGAAATGCATTGACTGATCTAAGACGCAAAATAATAAACGAATGGTGACTAACAGTGAAGGAGCACGGGGCAACAATTCAAAATGTGGCAACGTTGGAATGAATACTAAAATTCCCAACATCAGTAATGACGATAACAGGAGAAGTATTATACGAAGCTAAATATAAATCGAGAGGAGCCCCAATCAAAATTATTGACCATAACGAACACGCGTGGACATCCGCAGTAACAATATTTCCACGGGATAGAACCATAAAGTATATACCGGTGGAGTTCTCCCCGGAATTCTCCCCGGAGGAGAAATTATTTTATTTTATTTACCAGTTGAGTAAAAACGATCCTGTGTCAGTGTGGTTACTTCATAGTTTTGAAATCTCCGAGGGCAAATTCGATCAATTTGTAAGACCCAACGGAGAATTATATCGCAATGAATCTTTGCACAACGAGATGAAAAAACTAGCTAGTGGTTTTTCAATGGTGAACTCGAAGAGTTTCGACGACGAAAATTACTAACAAATTGTTTTACAATTCCATCGGTTGCAGCTCATTTTGCGAGAACGAAAAACATGTGGAAACCATCACGAACTGAAGTTTTATCAGATGTTAGATCAAGCTGCGTAGAATATGGTCATAGTGGATTATGGAATACAAAATACGACCGTGAAAATATTATTTCCGTTGACATGGTTGCATGTTATCCAGGGAGTTTTCTTGGATATGGAGAATGTGCTGAGTATTTCAAACGATTTTGACATCCCACACACAACATGACGCGAGTTGCTATTAATGGACCACTGCCTGATTTTGATTTAACCGGATTCTCTCGTGTAGTATCACTTGAATTAGCTACAGGACTTCATCGTTATTGTTATGTTGGATTGGTAGACATATGTATGAAAAACACTGGATGCCAATAGTGTTATTGCGGTATATGATTAATTGCGGCATGTTGATATCGTTGATTAACAGTGAAGCGATTATATCATATCGAGCGCAGACTGAGGGTTGGTTACCACAACCCGATAATCTAGATAGTATAATCAGCGAAAACAAAAATCAATTCCCTGATCTCGACGAAGAATATATCTTGCAATGGTCCAAATAGATATTTGAAGTTAAAAATAAACAAGCAAAAGATCTCGGTAGAATAATAATTGGTAAGTTCACTCAGGGTGTCAAATACGACAATGTAAGATATTCTTCGCGGTTGATTATAGATAACGTTGAATACGATTTTATAATCGCGGATGTAACATCTAGAGGTATATACGTCGATCGTAAAGACGCTTTCTTGTCCGATGGAACTAGATTGGGTACAATTGTTACCTACACAGACGGATACAGTGTTCAGTATATACATTTGAGGGCGTCTATGTTGGCTTATGCTTCTATTAATCTATTTTCGATGATAAATAGATTTCCTGACCCCGCGGTCAGGGTAGCCACTGATTCATTTTATATATCCGCGAAACACAGCGAAGCGGTGGCTGAATTCACAAATTCCGACGAGAGTTGGGGATGTTGGAGAATTAAGCGGGAAATACTACATGATTATTCCAAATCAGCAGATGTTACGATTGAAGATAAGTATTTGAGAAATGATCAAATATCATAACATTCTAATGCACCACCGATATCTGATCCAATATGAATATATAAAACAGTTTATTTAAACGGCTGTAGCGGGTCAGGAAAGACGACACGTGCGATTGAATTATTTCGAGGGAAATCAAACATGATTGTGCTAACACTGACCCACAGACTTGCAAGAGAGATTAAACAACGAGGAGTTAATGCTTGCACTTATCACAGCTTCTTTCGATGGAAAGGTGACTCCCGATCGAATGGGTGAGAAATATATTCCTGAAGTCATAATTTAGGATGAGATATGCACAGTGTCATTAGATGTATTACAAAGATTTCTTGAGTGGTTATTGCTAGCGAATACAAAAGTTGTCATGTGCGGCGACCATGGCTAACCACGTCCATTTGTCGGTTTATCCCCACATGATTGGTTGAAGAATCATGTAGACTATTACGAAGAAATTGACACCGACCACAGAGCACTTGATGAACATTTACGCGAGTTCAAGAAACTAATCAGATTACAACAGGATAGAATCCAATGTGAAATAGCGCGTGAAATAATTTCAGAAACTCCCATGAATGATTTTTGGGAGGCGTGGAGACCAAACGATTTGAATGTTGGCAAGTAGAAAGGTAATCAGAGACACATTTCAGATGAAGTTATTTGAATTACATAAAGAAAAAATTTGCAACACTTCTAACACCGCTCTGTTATAGACCTTCGGATACAAGAAAACAAAATACCGAAGTTGATATTCCTGGACAACGTGAAAAACAGAATTTAGTGTTAAATGATATTGTGCTGGTTGATATCAGCGTCGTCGAAGATGCATTGCGTGCTGATAAATCCCCATGGACGCTAGGTTACACAGCGACAATACACTCCTCACAAGGATTAACTATATCCGACACAATTGTTTGGATTGTAGATAATCATAATGAGTGGTCAAATTTAGTTTATCTTGCAGTGTCCAGAGTACGAAGAATAAATCAACTTCGAAGAGTTGTTTTAGATGATAATGACACCACAATAAGTGATATTGTCAACGATGACATAATAAGAAAAAAAAATTCTCTGGTTATAAAGAACAGGATAACAAAATAATAGAAAATTTGACATTGATGCCGAATTAATAATTACACTGAAGCAACAACAGAATGACCACTGCGCGAGTTGTAATTGTATAATGAGTTGGTGTTGGTCGGATAAAGATCCTCGCCAATTTACCGTAGACAGAAAAATAGCATCATTGGTCATATCAGAGATAATGTGATGCTGACTTGTCTTCATTGCAACAGACGCAGAGGTGCTAGTTAAGACCACGCGGTGGTAATTGAGTATATTCGGGTATCACTTGTAGTTGTTGTCGAGTAAATCCTCGCTGAGGAGCAGTTGAATCCAATCTATAAAGTGCTGGTCTACCCGTAGATCGTGTTATACTAGATATTTTATGTGCAGTAACACTCCAAATAAGATAAGTAGCTTTTTTTGCCACCTTCGAGCTCTCCTGGTTCATATAAATACCTAACAGTGACATTACCGAGAATTGGTTGTTTTGAAAAATCTTTTTGTGGTGTTTTAGGTATATACTTTTTCTTAATCGCGTTGTTAGGTTTCATGTTGATTGTTCGAGTTATCTCATTATTCAGTGCGTTAATCACAGCTGGTAATCTCTTGACCCATTCACGAGATCGTTTGTCCTGAATAAATTCCTTCGCGTATTGATATCCAAATAACCGCTAAGCAAGCGTCCGATTAAATCGTTTAAAAATTGCCTGATCGCGATGTAATGCAGTATGCCCTTGTCGTAGGGTCACATTATGATGTTTCATTGTTGATAGAACCGCACCCTGAAATTCCTTGCCAGGATCAACTTGTAATAGATTTGGCCAGCGCAGAGGACCTCGTCGATAAATCCTTTCAAATGCAGAAGCCACTTCAGTTGATGATTTCGTCGCTAGCGGCTCTGCTTGTTTGTATCGACTCGCAACATCAACTACGGTTAGCGTGTATTTGTAACCACCATCATGTGGCAGAAATAATATATCGGCTTGATGAACTTCATTAGGAACGGTCACATCAAAGTGCGAGTAGTTAATTTGTTTAGGCGGTGGTAGATAAATTTGCCATATCGCCTGTTTGGATAACCAATTAACCACTGTAGTATATTACACGGCTGCTGCGCTAGCAAGTTTACCGATTGCTGCTTTACCCCTCCAGTATCCTTTTGGAGAATAATAAATAGATTCCATGTTATCATTAATTACCGGCACCTAACATCAATTTACTTTTCATCGCCGATTTTATCAACCATGAAGCCAATTTTTCTTTGAAGGATTTATCAGTGATATAATTCAACGCATGAATTAATTTCACATCTGCGACATGACGTTGTTGTACATCACCGCTCCGGTAAGCTATATCATGTACCCGACACGCTTCATCAATTGGATTTATTGGATTTTCTCCCGGGTTAGGATTATCCTGACTATCAAGTCTGATATATTATCGTGTTCCCGGTCCACAATAACTATATCCTGGAAGGTGTTTTTCACCTGGATACTTCGCCTTTGGTAACCCTGGGAGTTTAGCTAGCTTAGCGGCGATATCAGCACCGGTTGTTTTTAACAAATCGATATTTTTTATCCCACATACCTCACACTTACCAGCAACCGCTTCTCGGTTATTTTTTGTGGTAACATTTGTCAGGTCAATAGTTGGTGTACGCTTCTTTCATTTCACACAATATAGATCCATAATATTATTATGTTATATTTACAAATGGAAGTAATTGATTTCTCAGCGTTAAAGAAAAAACAACATGTAAAACATCACCCTATGTTACCAAACTCTATCAGGATGATTATCATCGGACCTTCAGGGAATTGTAAAACTCAATTGTTGCTCACAATGATAATGAAATATATGACCTGGGACAAATTATATTTAATTGCCCCAAGCGTGGATGATCAGCATTGTTATCAAGTGTTAAAAGATTACAACGAAAATGCTTCAGAAATTGCCGGTGAAAATGTTGTCGAGGTAATCACAGATATTGACGAAGCACCATCCGTGGAAGACCTGGATGGAAGAATTAACAATCTTGTTCTGTACGACGATGTGATGTTGGAACGACAAAAAAACCTTGCCATGTTATTTTCTCGAGGACGTCACAAAAACACGGACGTGATATATGTAACTCAAAAATACGCACAGATTCCAAGTATAATCAGCGAAAATTGCAATTTAGTATGTGTGTTTAACGGAACTGGAAAATACAGTTCAAAATATTTATCAATATTGGTGTTACGGTGATATGGATTTTAATAAATTTCGAAATTTCTTTAGTGGTGCTCAGGCTACTCCGCACGGATTTATAACAATAAATTTATCAGATCCTCGGACACGATATCATATTGGATTAGACCGAATTTATAATTAATTCGGTTAACCCGTTAGCAGCAACAGGGCTGCGACAACGATCTGGCGTCGTCCTTTTTCTATTTTGTTTTTACCGAATGGACGCTTCTATTAAGTATTTACGAACAAACCTCGTCGACGCCGGTAAAAAGTTAGTCTGTCCGTGTCTGTGGTAATGAGACTCTGTCTCTGAATAGCCTTTTTTTGTGTGAAATATTTTCAGTTTGAAATAGTTTCGGTTTGTCTGAAATAGTTTCGGTTTCCGATGAAGCCTTATTTTTGTTTGAAAACTTGGTCTGTTCACCCTCTCTGCTGCTGCTGCTAATAATAATAATAATAATAATAATAATAATAATAATAATAATAATAATAAGAATAATAATAATAATAATAATGAAGCGCCCCTAATATTAGCCAGTTTACGAGGAAAGTGATGAAATGAATAGTATCTAATGTGTTCTGATTCATGACAAATTGTTTAACATATCTGATAACAATAATGTATTAGTGCACAAGAAGACAATTATATATGATGTCAGGGAACAGTAAGTCTCTAACGTGGATGGGGAGTAAGTTGTATCTACAGTGTGACATTTTATTACCAAACCTGCAAATTCAACTTTATTATCAAATGATATAGTATAATACAATTATACGGAGATCATTAAATGAAAAAATGTTGTATGAGTTTCAAAAAAGAAATAGCAGAAGTATTATATTAACAGGTTAGTAAGGTGCATCATTATCATAATAAAATATTTCGACGTTAGTTATTAGAAAAACCAATAGCAATTTGCCCCTGAAGAGTACATATAAACACCAATTCCACCCCAATATCAGGAAAATACAGATGCTAACATTTTACAGCTGCCTTGAGGGTACGACATATTCTACGACGATGGGTATGGCGCCATGTTTTTCTTCTGCAGGGCATCTGATAAATTGGCATTGGTACACATGCACATCGCTTATATTTACACTTTTCCACACCTGCTAATTTAATTAATCAAGGGCTCTAAGGGTAAGGTAAAACACGACTTTGTTTATTTTATTGTCAGAAGTAATAAGTCTTACTTTTTTCATCTCAAAAGCAATAATTATTGGATTATGCATTTTCCAATTGTTATCACGCAATTCCGCTAATAATAAAAATAGAAAACTGATTTTAAATTATCTGTCAATTATAGTAAATATTTCTTAAACTTTATTAAATTCCGGAGCACTTTGTATATCCTAAGAGAGCAATGTATGGATGGATTTGCGTACATGTGTGTAGGTTGTTGGATATGTATCTTTATGGATAGGTAACAGTGCTGAGAGAGAGAGACAGACAGACAGAGAGAGAGAGAGAGAGAGAGAGAGAGAGAGAGAGAGACGGAGAGAGACAGAGAGAGAAAATTAAAGTTGAGGAAATGACGTTGCATTCCGCAAACTTTTTAAAAATTATTTACGGATATTACTGTCGTGACTAGAGATGTTTTACAATATGAAAGGTGAGAGACCAGGAATAAATCTAGCACTACGTACAAGAATTAGCTATGGAAGACGTATGTTGTGGGTTTAGGGTATTGCATCTTTATATAAGTGCTAATGTTTCCAATATAATTTTAATAAAATTCTTACAACTGCGTACAGGCAGCACGAATTGCTGATCCATTTCTAAAGCAAGCGAACATTTGTATAAATAGGGATTTGATAAACAAATCATTTATTTCTGTTTTACATCAATCTTTGGAAGTCCGTTGATCAGAATTTATGGTTATGTTGATATAAATTCGATAATAATTATTTATTGCAAACAATATTTATTGAAATTACTAAAATACAATTTTGTTTATTTATCTGTACACCCATTTATTTTGGATTTTTAAAATTAGTTTGTGTTATTGTGAAGTCGTTCGAAGTAATTATGCAATGCACCATTATTTTATATGATTACATTCAAAACTATTGAAATTCATTCGGACCATTCTATAGATTTTACTCGTATTACAACATGTTTTGTATATTTTCAACTTAGATCACATAATATGTTAGTGTCGCTGAGCGGTTTAATTTTGCATTATAAATCAATAAATTGCCCCTTCATTTTGCTGAAATAGCTGGACCGGGAAAATCAAAATATCTTTGTGCTAAAAAATTTCATTCACAAATGAGGACAACATTTGTTGGACATTATCTGCCTTTAGACTGCTTCAAACACTGGTGCGATTTAGATGAAATAGCTGCTAGTGTACCTGCTATATCGCGTAAATGCGCAGACAAATGAAGCTAACATGGTTTTATCCGCGAACTAGTATTTTTCACCAAATCATCGCTTTTCAAGCAGAATAATAAGTAATTTTGTTATTGCTTAACAATGTTAATTGTAAAACAATTTCAGCATCGTATTGGATATTTTTTACCAACTTGTTTGTGAATTAGGCCTCCATCAACAAGATTCTTGGTGAACATACACACATGAAACCTCAATAAGTGAGGTAAAATTTCATGCATCTATTACCCAATCAGGATTCAATATTACAATGTTGAGGTTTATGGGATAATGTAGACCAATTTATGTTTAGTAAACACGCTGTTTAAGCTGTTGTCGTAAATAAGTTTATCCTTCTTTTTCCACCTTTTCGCCTATTCTGGCAGGGGAACGAAAGTCAATTAGCCAACAAAATTGTAAACTCAGTTTTAAGTTATATTAATTACTTTCTCCGAAATAATAACAAGTGTTTTTAGTATTGTTTTAAAAATAATTCATCGTACGCACAATTGCAGGTAGTTGTATCACATATTAGCCTGACCATCCATTATAGATGACATGTATCTATAAAACAGTTTAGTTTAATCCTGAAATCCTACATTAATATCATCATAATTTCTGGAGATAACATCATTTTCTAGGTGGACATTGGAGGTAAGATCGACAAAAAATATCATTCTTGGTCAACCAGACAGCAAAATAAGTTTTGTGACGAACATTCCATATCCATTTGAGGGCAGCTAGTGACAGAATTTCAAAAATGGTTCCCACTGCGGTCATGTATTAGTCGTTTAATCGGCTCCATTTTCATCTAGGACCATCTAAACGTCATAAGAAGACTTCTGGTGAAACCCATTAACGATGTGACCTTCCATTCAAGAGGTTAAGCAATGATACAATCTTGAACACGGTTACTGTGGTATCGATACTATTTCCATTTAAAACCAACTATGGATCATACAATGTATTTTAGAAAACCAGCCTAATATGACCATTTGTGTTTTTGTAGAAGAGGTAATCTTTAACGGTAAGAGTCATAAGAAGTCTCTGGGTGAAATTCCCTTGTCAGGATGTATTTCTATTCAGAAGCAGTAGCGATAACAATATTTTAAGAGGAACGCTTTGGTGGCTATGTAGGACGCCTGGCACAGTGAATGTGTGTATGTGGTTCCATGGCTAACATTTAAGCAGATGACGAAGGAGTAACGATTAAAGACATAAGCCCTACGGGACGGATGACGTAGAGCGACAGACAAGGAACAACAGGCCAACCGATAAGCTCTTTTAGCCGTAGAGCTATTTGATCAGTAGAGCTATAACCGATTAAGTTGTACGTTTATTTTCCAATCAGTTTCTTTCAACATCATAATAACACATGCTACTGAATATGATAGAAATTTTTGCATTTCCTTTGTGTTCCTAAATTCCTGTATTTAAGTATACTTAACTACAGTAACTTCCCCAGCAAAAAAGCCAGAAGAATAAGAATTTGGCGAGATAATATTTTCCTCCGTTGGAGAAAGAATGTTGGTATTAAGACGGTTTATATCGGGTTCTATCAGACCTGTGGCGGTAAACATCATGTGGCTCTATACAAGACGGTAAAAATTAAAACATTTAAAATCTTCTTCGCTACTCTTTCTTAGATGCTATCGAGGTTCAATAAGAAAATAATCAGTAGGACTTGGTGATAAAGCTTCAGTTTAAAAAAAACAACGTATTTGCCAGTGATAACAGTACGTTGCTTTACTCGCACCTCACCTCGGCAATAAAGGTCATTCGACATCGTTTCCTCTATACAGGATATATGCTGTCTTAGAAGTTTTATAATTGGACTGAACTAACAGGTCACCCCAAAAACTTACCCATGTTAATTATAATCTCTGATGTACCGATCACGTTTCTTCCACTGTTTCAAAATATACTCCAGATATGAATTGTATCCAGTTCTTTGCAAAGAAGATATGGTTATACTGTTTTGTCTAAAATTAGTAGCACTGGTTATTTTCTTAACCATGGGACTGTACTCTATCAGCATTAGTTCCTTTTCTTTTCTAGATGAAATGGATTTAGGTTTGGTAACCCATACGGTCGGCGGCTTTGTACACATTCATACACCCAATTAGGTAATTGTGTGGACTTAATAGAAAAAACAGAATCACAAAAAAGCTCCCTAACTTTATGTTCATAAACGTCTTGCTGGGCCAAAGATAAATTCAGTAGAATACCAATGGCGATTTATATATTTCGGCAATACAGTTCTACTCCTATATTTTACTAATGCGTTATCGTCATGTGATGAGATACTGGATCATAAGGATTGTCACATATTGCTATTGATCTCTGAAGTGTTACATATCCCGGATGAGTATCGTCATCATGCACCAAGAGTAAACTTAAAACTTGGCTAATTATTGTCTAGGACCGTGACTATATGTCATCCTTCTACAATGTCTTTGCATCTGATTTTGTTTAGGTCTTGTAGAACCTTTTCCTCTACCTCCCAACATGTATCGAAAATACTGTGTCTGGTATAAATGAGGTTTGTTATGTTGCCTAAAACCTCATTCCAATGGCAAACATGACCTTTGTATCTTGTTCTTCATGTGAAAACTATTTGATATATAGTATGTTTGATATCCGCTCATATAAAGCTCAATAGTATTCTGGAACTTGTTAATGTTGCGACCTGAACTATTTCTATAGTGACTTTGCAACTGTGCAAACGTTTGATTTATCAAACTTCAGCCATTATTAGCACCATCATCATCGGCGGTGGTGGCGGCACTACCCAATCTTAGGAATAGAAACTTAGATGATCAGGACATATCCATCTAACATTTATCATAGACATACAAACTTATTCCCAAGGACGGGTGTTGAAAATTCAGACTTAAATGTAATGATCTGGTATTAATTTATATCACAGCATAAGAAAGGTAGATGGGTAAATATGGATTGACAAGATTAAACTATTTATGGAGACGTGGATAATAATACAAAGGCAGGTGTTCACGGCATTTTGATTGCAATGTTATTTCTACCTGCGTAATACATGGTTAATCTTACATCATCATGGAGCCAACATCGACTTACAGCGCAATGTACACTATTGTACTGAGTTGTATGTTATTGACAAACCAGACTGGGCGCCAATATATTTAAACAATATTTTGTAAAGAATTGCAGCTTACTGCAACTACTGAGGAGGTTATTCTGCATGGTGCTGTCTTTTAATCTAGTTGTATGACTTAGGTACGTCGATAGGAAGACACACACACACACACACACACACACACACACAAACACATATCTATATAACATGATCTTCAAACTGATAATAATCTAGTAAAATAACAAATTCGCAACTGCGAAATGACGCTTTTATCAATTAAGATTCATCTGAATTCATATTATGCGAATTTTCACAACAATTATGTAGATATAACAACACTGAAATTTTGTATTTTCTCTGCAACTCATGGATTTCTACGATGGCTGAAGATAGATATTGGGATCTTACAGAATATCTGTATTTTGGGTGAATTGTTAATTTCCGTAGAATATCATTTTATCTACTCTGACAAGTTGATCAAAAATCTCTGTGCTGAGATCTCAACCCGTACGACACTATGCACATTCCAGAGTTGGCCTATTATATATTGGTCTATACACAATTAATTTAGAAAGCATGGCTGGCATGGTATATCCGTTCCGGATTCGTCCGATGACAGACTTGTAGGCCAATTATAGACTTTGTCTATACAAATTTATTTATATTACACATTAATAAGACTCTTTTGTAATTAACTTATATTGTAGTATTACATGTTTATCTGACTAATATCAAAATAAATTCTTTAATTTATAAATATTTCGTTTTCATTATGATGGGAGGTGTTATGTATATTGTGTACTAAAAAAGGGGTCTGTATATTCAATTGTGAGCTTATATTTAGTCAAAGTTGTAATGTAAAGAGACATTTTACATCGTTATAGTTTACATAATTGCTTCTTAATTGTACTGAAACTGATGGTCTCAATTTCTTCATTTTACATTGTTTAATGCCTAGAGTTGTCACAAGAGACTCAGTGTCAACAAGATATATAATTGCTTAAGATTATTAAAATTCTCAATTTTAGTTTATTTATTGGTATTAACTAATAGTCGAACGATCATTTCTGGCTATTTATGAGAAACGTTGCTTAGCCTTTTAACTTAATTTACCACTTCACTTTTATGGTTCCAATCTTTGTTGTTATTGATCATGATAGCTCTGTGCTAAATCATCACGGTCAAGAATTAAAGTTCAAGGTAAAAGGAAAGGTCATTTTGTAACCTGGACAAGTGTGCTTCTTCTCATCTATTGTAGCACCTGTTCACAAACAGCGCCTATATTTATTTTAACCAATGTGTCAAAGGAATAAAATATTTCAAAAACAAGTCTTATACAAAATATATGCTGTGTTGTCTGAGTTAAATCACTGGCATTTTACGTAAGGATTGGGTCAAGGTAGAAGGAGGTACGAATACTCCTGTACGTGCTAATTAGGCTGATTTGTGGAGTGCAACGGGGTACTCAGAACTGGTTCATATGTTCAATTACGTTTTGTATGCATTTCTCTCTTTGCTTGTTGTTGAATTGAGTCGTAGAGATGATTTTAGATGTTAACTTTTGTCTTTTTAAATCAATAATTTGTATTTTGATATAAATCAAGAAAGTCTTCAGTTCCCATATTTCGGAGATTGTGCTCGTCAGTCTTTGCGTGTGATTCTATTTTCATAGCAATGATTAATTTCAAAATGTGTATATCATAACAATTGCCGTATTGGGGCAATTATCATGCCGATAATAAAATTTGGTCACCTACCTATTAATAGAGGGGCCCTGATTGACCGAGTGGTCTAATAGAGCCCTCAGTTACTGATCACTGTCATATAGTCTCTGTTTGCGTGGGTTTGAGTCGCAGATTCGGCCCATGTGGGTGTGTGAGAAAGATGGCCAGTAGCTATTCGTGGGTCGGTGGTTTTTTGGGGTTTTTTGCGGGTACTTCTTCCACCATTAATGCTGAAAAATGGCGTTAAACCCTATTAATAGAAACACATAGCCAGTGAATACATCATGCATCAGGTCAATACTTACCCTGCTGCACGTGACCAATATGCATTGTGATTTTGATATTTAATGGGGCTTTAAACAATGTCCAGTCATATCGCTACAATATATGCAGTGGGGCAGTTCTTAGTGAAGTCTAGCACAGTAGTTTCATGTCTGAACCAGTAACACTATCCTATTACACTAACCTATTATTAGCAAGGCATCTGGTAGTACCACTTTTATAAGTCTTTATAAGGACTCATACGGGGTTTAAAACCGCGACCTTCCACATTCAAGGCGCACGCTTTAACCGCGTTGGTCATCCGATCCGTCGCAAAATGCAAAACAAAATATCATTAACATTAAACAAACACGTATGTCACAAATCGATGAAATTGTACATTGTTATTTAAAAGGGGAGGGGCGCGTGCATACACATGTCGGTCAATTACAAAAAATGACCTTGTCTGCTTGCTTTAGTAAGTTTATATGCATGGTACAGTGACATGCACTTAATTTACCTTATTTTGTTTTCTCCGCAAACATGAACTATTTTAGATGAAATCGTGAGTTGTGTTTGCATCCTTCGTTATTTTATTCATTCCCTCTTTGACTAGTTCAAGGGAGTTCTTCAGAAAAAATTAGGACCGTAACATTCTGTGCAGGAGATTGTTATTGTTGGTTTCTTTGAGTGCAGTTATATGCCAAAACATGCCGTCACGCCTCATGATTATTCAATTGACGAAAACAGGTCAAAAATCTTAGAATCAATTTACCTTGTTTAATTTGTATATAAATGTGCAACTAATATGGAGAAGATATATGATATTACAAGAAATCCTCAATGAATACCCTTTGAATTGGTATATAATTCAATCATGGCCTTGTTTTGAATGAATTTTAAAACCACCAATCAATAAGATTTTCCTATTCACGTCTTTAATTCTCGATGTTTAAAGACCTGCATACAAATTTCAGTGTAAGAATTTATGGAATGTTTCTGAAAGGAACAAAGACAAAATGGTGAAACTATAGCAAAGATAATGAAATGGAATTATGTTGTGACAAAATACCATATTAAAAGTGATACAGGTTTAGTCTTTAAATGTTTAAATCATGAAAGAAATAATTATTCAGTTATTAGAACGAAGTAATTTTTGTTGGCTCATTTTGTTCTACAATGTCTGTATAAGTAACGAAAGGTACTGAAGATGTATTTTTCGTTTGCCCATTTGTGTTCAATGCCAGTGATAATAATTAATGGAATCGAAGGTTAGAAACAAACAAACACTGTGTAGTTTAAACTTAAAAATTCATAGGTCAAACTTTCAGAGGGTACTTGCAGAGATCAATACTCAATACAAAAAAAAACACACCTTGGATATTTATTGCCATGGCAAGCGACACCATTACCACCACAAAAAATGATGGAGCAGAAAACGGTAAATTAAACAAACACAAGTTTGCGGGAGTTTTTGTCTTTTTTTTTTGTTTGTTTATTTCTCTCGCATGTAAGTTAGTCTTTATTTGCTAACTGTACCAGGATAGACCTCAATGGGCGCTTGCATAAAATGACAACATGACACAATATGTGAAAGATGGACATTTATGGCATGGACTACCAATACTATTTATATTCCACATATAATTCGCTCTCGCACTAAATATACGTCACAAGTAATTTATCCAAACAGTCACAAATAAAAACGAAAAAATTGATCCATAAATTCAAATGTATGACGGCAAGATCCATTTAATATCGCGCAATGAGTGCAAGATTAAATTAATCTCGTAATTTCGTCCAATGATTGTAAGATTAACATTATCTGATGGAATAAAATGAGATTCAAATAAACTCATGTAATCAGAATGACTCAAACTCAACTGAATCAAAAATATGTTGGAATAAACATACGACTCGGTAATTTATACAGCCGTTTCATTTATAAATATTTATAAAACTTGCAATTGTGTCCACTGACAAATCACACTATTTTTCCAAATTCTTGGGTTCGCTAACACTGGTACCGGCCGCTCACACCCTTCATGGATCCACCATGCGCAAAATTTACAAATTAGCAGTTTCGTCTTTGTATGGATGGCCTTGATGGTTACATCATCTTTCATATCCATATAGGCACACAGACGGCCAGAAAAACAGTCCGTTATACCCGCACACAGCACACAGTTCTCCTAAATTGGGTTAACCCTCCTGTATTTCAACGCACATCTTTCATGGATCCACCATGCGCACCGACATACGTACAGAGAGCTATAGACAGCTACACGCAGCCAAATGGCAGATCAAAAACGGAGAATGTGCACTCCTTTTCAAGATCCAAAGACCAGTGTGACAGTAAAGAAAAGAAGCAGCAGAGAGGGTGAATCAGACAACATTTTTAGACAAGTTTTCACTGAAATCAGGCTTAAAACAATGAAATCAGGCAAAAAAATCAATGAAATCAGGCAAAAAATAATAATGAAAAATCAATGAAATCAGGCAAAAAATAATAATGAAAAATCAATGAAATCAATGAAATCAAAAAAATGACTAAGCCTCCATTCGTCTTCAACCGAATATTTGATCCAGTCCGATACGATATCGTGTTCGAGGGTCATGTAAATCACTACGACGAAAATCACTACGATTTCACAAATAGACTAATTTGTAAAACCTCCTCTTGTAAATCAATCAGATTATTAGACTGGTCAGTGAGTTTGAAATTAATTCTGGTTAATGAATTATTATGACATCGCATATAGACTGGATTCACCGGGGACTCAATTATTAAAAACCCTGGAGGAGCTATTGGTGCAAATGAATACAAAATATATCCTTGCTGAGCTTGATTTGATCGTTCTAAATTTATTTGATAGCTTCCTTCGATCACATCACATACTAAATTGAGCGCAATCACCGTTGAAATATTCACATTGAACGGAGCGATATGCCTGCCACCACCGTCTGGGTCATTATTGTGTGTCAGGATAGTTGTTTCCGGTGATGTTGTTTTTTTCCACGTATCATGAATTATTTTAAAACCGACATCGATGGCATCACTGAGAGATTTTTGTAGTTCTAAGAGATTATATCCTGGTAGATGGAATTCGGAAATATTTTCTACGCTTATATGATATTTTGTCGTAAATTCTATTTTCGTGTTAGTGTGTCTGGCAAGGGCTACCTCTCGTATAATTAGTGAATGAAATATATAAATGTCACTGAGGATTCTGTTACATGTTTCTATGACGCTGATAAATTCATCTCGGGTGAGAGAGCCGGATTTAAGGGATATTAACAACAACGAAATATCGTTATTCATTGCTGTGAAGTTTTCAGTGATTTTATCCTGTCGAGTTATGTAGTATTTCTCCCCTCCCTTATCTATCTTTTCAGTGAAAAAATTTAATTTGTCATAATCGCTATAGCTTTTTACTGGATTGTCAAGTTTTGTCCTGTCGGTGATATAATCAGTTTTTTGTGGTTCTGGTAAATCAACGGTTTTTCCACCGGGTGGTAATTCAGGCCATCCTAGTACGGTTCTAATAGAACTTTGATAGATATATACGACGTATCCTTCTGTGCTTATTTCAATGGCAGATGATAGTGTTGGTTCATGAACTGTTATAGCTATTTTTGACTCTACTCCAGTAATCGATTTTATTCTACGCGCGAATTCATTATTGATTTGTTCGATTTGGTATGATCCGGTTGGTATGGAAACAACATTCCAGTCTGGGGTACCGTCTGGTTTATTCTTATTTGCAAATACCAGGGAATTATTCGGTTGTTGACCACCAAATGATTTTGACCTAATATTTGGCCAACTGTGGTATACTCGTAATTTTGCTAGCGCTATCTCCTTCACTGGGACCGGAGAGGGGAAATTCACACTGAATTCTGGATTCGTTGAGGTTATTGAGATCATGCTTGTTTGTACTGGGTTTGTGTTCTCCACTATTTGTTGAAGTAATTCCATCTGTGTTGTCATTGTTATTATACTCATGTTTTTGTATTTCTAATTTTGACATCGCAGAATCATATATATCTACCATCGCTGAAAACTCACTCTCTGATATAATTGTATCATCGAGAGATGACGATATCAATGAGGATAATTGCGAGTATGCAGTGGACACAACATGAAATTGAATTATGTAGTCTTGTAGTTTCCGTTGGCTGCATGATGATATTTTTTTTGTGATTATTGAAATAATTCCAGCGATTGTTGTTGCCGCAAAAATGCAAATTGGAACAGCTATCGGAGCCATCATTGTCACTGAAGACAGTATAATACCGGCTCCGGTGATTACACCACTCACTGAATACACAGTAACATCAATTGCGGTAATTCTCCTGCGATATTTTTTAATTTTCATTGCATACTCCTCAGACAGGGTTTTGAGTCTAGTTTGATATTCTCTGACCTGATCATAGCGATATTGCGATGATGAAATCATTTTTTATTTTAACAACGCTAGCGTTTTCAATTGTGAAATCCTTTCAATTTATTTACTTAAATCCGCTACGAATTCCACATACCATGATACCGAAGTTTTAGTCAAATTTTTATCAGTAGATGTGATTGTCAACTTTTCAGTTGTATTCTTGTCGATGATCGTTGAAATCGTCTTATTGACCCCAGATGAACTGGACGACGAAATATTAAATTGAGACAATGGTGTTACTAGTGTTAATCGATAAATACCCTTAACGGTTGCAGTGATATCTAATTTGTTGTTTGTAGGTGACCACTCAAATGATCCGTGTTGGATTGTATATACTATGTTGTTAGTTTTCTCATGAGGAATTTTTGTTTTTTCAATAACTGTTATCATCCTCGAAAAATCACCTTTGACGGCTTCGATGAAAGTTTTCGTCTCATCGATGGATTTTTTAATATCAGGGAGTTTTATTTCAATTTTATCTAACGGGGTTCCAATAAATTTATCAATGATATTTCTACGAAATGCGGTAAACTGTTTTCCGTTTTCTTCAATTCTAGATTCAAGTGTTGTTAGTACAACCACAGAATTGTTTAACTCACCGTTGAGAATTTTTAATCGATCTGTAATCGTCGAAACGAGTACACCCGGTTTGAGTTTACCCTGATCGGAAAATAACGCAACGGTGTTCTCGATTGCGTTTTGTTGTTTAACTAAAATATCATCCAGAGAAATATTACTGGTTTTCAATTTACCCTGATCGGAAAATAACGCAACGGTGTTCTCGATTGCGTTTTGTTGTTTAACTAAAATATCATCCAATGACACATTACTGGTTTTCAATTTGCCCTGGCGATCTTGAAATACAACTATTTCATTGGGTTCAACACTTTCTAAATTCAACGTCTCAGCTATTTCATCTTTAATTTTTTTTGTTATATCCTTGATAGAATCAGGGGTTGCAGTGCCATCGGGTTTGGGTTTCAAAGATCTCCCCCAAATATCAATCATGTTATTGTAAAACTCTTTCTCTCTCTAAAAAGCGATTGCTGGTGTAGTCATTTACGACAATATGAGGTGGTTTTCTAGATGCTGAAATAGCGTTAAGGACATTTAATACTTCGCTGCCGCATATTGGTGGGTCATTGATTTGTTGTGTTGTTAGCGTAGAATACCAAGTCTTCATTGGAAATTGTTTTATGTAACGCATAAACTCTTTTGGTGGGGCTAATCCATATGAATCAAAATAGACAATCCCACGTGGATCAATAGCGTATGCAACCCAGTGAGTTCCAGGTCCGGTGCTGTTATCGAGATTAATAATACCTGTTTCAGTTTTGTTTGGTTGATGTGGTAATTGATCTTTCATAAAAACACCTCTGAAATTTTTAATCACTAGTTTTTTAGCCGCATCCATTAAATCAAAATTGGACATGGGAACCATAGGTTCCTCAATTAATAAACCGTTCCTGGTAGTCTCAGGCCTGATCCGTGAACGGATCTCCCGCTGTACCATGAATACGGGGTTCCTGGTAGTCTTAGACCCTTTCCGCTGTACCACGAATACGGGGTTCCTGGTAGTCTTAGACCCAATCCGTGAACGGATCGTCCCTTTTTTTATATCCTTTCCCAGTTGCCTTCTTTAGTGCCATTCCTGCTGCAGTACCAACGGCTCCTAACGCAGCCGCTTTAGCCACTGCTGGGGCTGCTGCTGCAATCAATGCTGGTATTGCAGCTAACAACGGGAATATACCGCCTGTTTTAATCATATTTTTGATAGCAGCCGCAGAAAGAGTAATCTGAACACCTTTTTTGGCTGCAAGTGCATCATTGAAATGTTTTATTTGACGAGTTGTCAGCGATAATTTATTTGCACCACCAGTCATTTGATTAGGTTTCAACGTGATTGTGGTTCCACATTTTTTAGCCGATTCTGATTGCAATTTTTTGATTTGACCAGGAGTTAACGCAACACTAATAACACTATATGACATTATACATAATAGATTGATTCTAATGGAAAAATCCTTCGGATTTTCAATTACATGTTTTCTACTGGGGCATCTACCACTCTCATTCTTCCACCAACACCTTCAAGTAGCATTGATTTATCACTGAGAATGACAGCAACCGCTCTATAATTCGGGATAAGGATAGGAGGTACCCCACCAACTGGTGCATCAGTCGGACGGGTTACACGGGCTCTAAAGTGTATATCAACGTCTTGTTAAATCGAGACGTTCCAGCGAAAAGTAATAGATCGGATACAGACTTTTAAAATCATATTGTGATATTTGCAAACCGGTATCCACATTTAGATCACGTGCCATAAATGACAACAGGTTATGATACACGCGTGCAATATGATTCTGACCGTAATCAAGTTGTACATCCTCGGATGGTTCCTGCTGTCCGTTTATTCTCAGCGAGACTTCATTAACACCTAACTGATCAAATATCATATGACTTCGTTCTTGATTACCAACTCGCGCATTATTCTGTAACGCTACGAATATATGACGTGGAGCTGAAACACCTTGTTTTGATGCCAGGTGCCATGTGAATGTACCATCAACACTCTCTTGTTTAATATCCGTGGTCACTGATAACCAACTTAACAACGACTTTCCTCCTTGGTCCATAAATGATAGTAGTCGTTGTTCTTCGGTGATTGATGGAGTTAACACTGGCATCCACAATGATAGTTTTGTTAAAATGACTTTACCGGCAGCAACCCCAGCATTACGCCAGATTGCATCATCATCAGTACCCTTTCTCACGAGTGGTATTGTGTGTTTGGCTCCATAAATAACTTTTCGGACGTTTCTACAGAATCCAAATATAGGATGCAGTGGAATCGCACATGAAAATCGTCGACGCTGCCCATGCAACATTGCTACGCGTGTTGCAAATCCTAAATTGAGATTACCATTAACGCCTCCGAGAATATCAAACTCAGCTCCGGGTCTAGTTCGACGTTCTGGATTAGCTGCTTCCCCTTGATTAGCAACTGAAGTGACTTGCGGTGTTAACACTTTAATGAATTGAAGGTGATCAGCGTTATCAGAGGTATCCTTTGCAAACATCATAGATGGACCCGCTGATCTTGTATAATCATCAGAATATCTCGCTAACCCTATGATTGTTGTGGCCATATCAACTTCACGGTCAATGGATTCAATTTCTTTTCCATCAATGAGATATCTAGCGCTTTCAAATAACGCCATTATGCCGTTATTAACAAAACCAACTCGGACATTTGCGTTAATGTCATATGGTGGATCATTATGTGCAGCATCATTTGTTACAAGTTCTCCTTCTACTTCAATAAACGCTTCACAAGGCAAAAAGTATTTACTGGTATCATGAACTTGAAGTTCAATTCGTGATCGGAGATCGGGTTGTATTGCGTGATAAGAATAAAATTGAAAATCGCGTACAGAATCATCTTTACGCACTGGGGCATCCATATCAAATGCTGGATCAGATGACCTTTTGAACATTTTATTCTATTTATCAGAGTCTAAATCGTGATTTTCATCGTGAAAAACGCTAGCGTGAAAATCCATAGGATTTCATCGACGTAGTTTTTTAAAGCCACTTCCCGCTATCATGTTTGCAATATTGCTTTGGTCCCCTTGATTTACCATCGACGTTAGTTTTTCATCTACTGCGTTATTTATTATTTTACTAACACTTGCAGGCATTTCTTCTGTAGATGGTAACGGTTTCTTTTTTCGCCTCACTAATGATGTTATTTTATCCTTCGCAGTTGAAAACGCTTTCCCGGCAAGATCTCCAACAGTACTAATACCCTTATCACGAATAACATCAATGGCTTTCATTGATAACTGTTTAGCTAACGGCATCACTTTTGAGGCCATTCTTGAAAAGAATCCTAAAATGGTATTGCCGAGGCCATCTCCATAGTATGCCTTATAAACTGGAAACCGTGAATTAACTACATAGACGAGGGTTGGTTTATCATGATTGTAATGTATGATCATTATTATAAAAACAATAGTGTTTTCAATTGTTATTTAATCACTATGATACCCATTTGCTAACTCGTCAATGAAATCTCGATATGTTTTGATATCCATGATACCGCCGGCAAATAACCGTCTACAGATATCAGCTGCTTCATTAATTATTTCTGGAGAGTTATTTCCAGCTCGGAATCCTCCTACAAGAACATCTAATCGTGATATATCATTGATAACACTATCAGGACAAGTGTTTCCAATCCTTGGATTTTGCAGTCCACTTCCGCTATAACCAGCTGCTTCATCTAGTTTTTCTAAACCCGTTTCTTGTAAATAATCATCATCATCATCATAATCAGGTGGTAGTTGTTGTTTTTTAGGAGAGAAAGATATTTTCTTTGCAGGCTGCTGTCGCCGCTTTTGCAATCTTGGTTGTTTAAACTCTTCGTATTGATTATACACGTGATCCACCGCATCGATATATTCGATGTATGATGCACTATCTGTCTTAATTTGACTTTTTTTAGTTTTGATTTTATAAAATATATCAGCCCAATGAGTGAAATTCTTAACAAACTTATGATGTTCTGGTTTCAACCATTTTTTTCTGTTTTCATAAGACGTAACAACAAGCTCAGGAATTTTTGTTGGATCAGTCCCATCAATTGCTGCTAACCCTTCCTCGTTAAATCTCACGCGTAAATCATCTACTGTTCTCTTTGATTCCATTTGTTTTGTTTGTTCAGTTTTCGCTGCTATTTTTTCGAGTTCACCAATAACAGATTTTCCCGTCTCGGGAACATCTCCCAGTAAAGCACGCTCTACCCCTTTCGTTGCTGTGGTTACTGGTTTAAACAACTCTTCAGACCCCAGAGCAAAATCAGTTTGTAAACTCTGTCGTTGTTGCAGTTTATTTCTTACAGAGTCACGAATTGGTACAAATCTCTTAATTGCATCTAATCGTTCACGAGCCAATCGGGTTGTTAATGCTTCATTGACCATTATTTGAAATCAGAAACCATTTTTCAATTGTAAAACAATTTTTCAATCCCGACCTAACACCATCGTGCAACTCCTTTTTTGACATCAGTGACATGTCGGATGATTTTTAACACAGTAATGGAAGTGCTATTTCATCGTGAGACACCTTCTATCACTGATGGAGAAAGTGTGGAAATTGTATATAAAATAATTAATACCACAGTTTCTCCACTTTTTTGACATGTCGGATGATTTTTGATACGGTCATGGAAGTGTTATTTCATCCTATAACAGCTTCTATCAATGATGGAGCAAGTCACATAATTGTATATAAAATAAATAATACTGTGAGTTGCTCCATTCTTGTTTTGATCAATCTGACACATCGTCCATCGATTTTTGACACATCCCTTGAGGGTCGGCTAAAAAAAATGAGGGTCGATGATAAATGGTCGGGCAATCAATGGTCGGGAAATCAATGGTCGGGCAATCAATGGTCGGGCAATCAAAATTGTTCATTTTCTTGAATTAATGCTCGTAGGTTTCTAATTTTAGAGTTGACTTCTTTTTTCAATTCGTATTCGTACCCCAATTCTTTTCGTATTCCCTCTACGATAGTATACAACGGAACGAACACACTGATGTCACTGGAAAATGAAAGAGAGTCTTTAATAGAATTCTGACTTCTTTTGATGAGTGCATACTTCTTGGGTAGCATATATTTGTTAGTGCTAACTCCGTATTCTATATCCTGAAAATCAGACACAATTTGATCAGGATTTAACCCATCTGATAGTTTGATATCCTGATTTTTCGATTTTGCTATTTCAACTATGATGCTATTCATGTTTTCAGAATTCATTATTCTATAAGAATGACATATCTCTAATTGAAAAATATGACGCATGACGCATTAGACATAACTAAATTGAACTTTTTCCCCCGTCTTTTTTGAAATAGCCGATCGACAAACCACCTCTGCAATGAATCGTACTGTGGCTCTACAAATATTGAAATACTTGCCGGCTTCATATATTTATTTAAATATTTTCTCTTCGTTAGTTGTTGTATTAAAAGATTTTACTGGTTTCGTTTTTTTTGAAAAAGTGCCAGTCCTTCCTCGTTTGGAATTCTCACTCTGTGTGATAGCCTGCAGATTTGATAAAGAATTGTTCCTTGGATTAGAATCAATGTGATCGATAACAAAACCATCTTTGATCAATCCATTAAAACATTCAAATATGAAACGATGATTGTAATATTTCTTCTTTCCAACAGTAAAGAACAAATACCCCATACCATTATCCCTCCCAACTGGGTTCTTCAGTCTACAGTGTCTTACAACACCATCACTGGATGCTTCATAATTTGTACTCACAGGGTGCTGTCTGAATTCTTGGGTCATTCGTATACTATACTATTTGTCTAATTCAGTGACTGATCCATTTGCAGTGAATCATTATACATAAATCTTTCATTTAGACACTTGTTTTTAGTATAGCATGAAGGAGTTCAAGAGATTGACTTCGAAAAATGCTAAAATCAATACCGATAGAGAGTTCAAGAGATTATTGAAAATCAATCCTAGATTTAATCTCGATAGACCAAAAAAACGTCCAATAGACGGAAACAAACGTAACAAACGTCCAATAGACGGAAACATGAAAGAGTTTAAGAGATTATTGAAAATCAATCCTAGATTTAATCTCGATAGACCAAAAAAACGTCCAATAGACGGAAACAAACGTAACAAACGTCCAAAAGACGGAAACATGAAAGAGTTTAAGAGATTATTAAAAATTAACCCTAAATTTAATATCGATAAACCCAAAAAACGTAACAAACGTCCAATAGACGGAAACATGAAAGAGTTTAAGAGATTATTGAAAATCAATCCTAGATTTAATCGCGATAGACCCAAAAAACGTAACAAACGTCCAAAAGACGGAAACATGAGATCACCATGGAAGGATGCTCAATTCAATCTTGATATAGTTTCTAATACACCCAAGAATAAAATTCTTGATAAACCCATCAGAGACTGTTTTAATGAATTCAAGCGTGATGGAGCATCTTATTGTTGGTCAACATTTCGAATTGATGGTGTTGTTGACGCTACCATGAATGATGAAAAAGCAGCAGTGATCATTTCACGTGTTGGGGAAAAAAGTCATTTTTTCCGAATCAAATTCATTATCCGTGAGGATGGCAAATGGATTATTAGGGATAAATTTGAACCCATTCTCAGGGGCAAAAAAACTGTCACCGTGAATCAGGATTCCAAACCAGGAATTTTGACTGGAATTGATAAACCCTACTACGAAAGATCTTATCCTGTCACAGCAGTTGTTTACGGGATCTATCCGCTCAATGAAAAACCTGATATTTCAAAACTAGCACCCATGAAATATTCGACAGGGCTAAATTGTGTAGCAGAACGAATAATAGAACACTTCACAAATGCGTCCCGGGGAAATAAACTAACTGATCTAAGACGAAAAAAAATAACCGAGTGGGAGTTCACGGTAAAGGAGCATGGAGCAACAATTCAGTATATAACTAAATTAGAAAAATCATTAAGATTTCCAATATCGGTAAGGACAATCACCGGAGAAGTATTATACGAATCGAAATATAAATCACAGGGAACCCCCATTGAAATTATTGATCATAACGCACACGCGTGGTCATCTGCAGTAACAATATTCCCACGGGATAGAACCGCAAAATATCTATCCCCAACCGAAGAGTTTTTTTCAGAGCAGAAATTATTTGATGCTATTTACCATTTGAGTAAAAATGATCCTGTGTCAGTGTGGCTATTTCATAGTACTTCAGACGAAGAATGCAAATTTGATCAGTTTGTAAGGCCTAACGGAGAATTATACCGTACTGAAGAGCTGCAGAATCAAATGAAACAACTAGCTAGTGAGTTTTCTGGGGACGGGGAAGACAACGATCAATTATTAGCAAACTGTTTCACAGTACCATCCATTGCAGCACATTTTGCTAGAAAGAAAAACGCGTGGAAACCAACACGAAGTGAGTTCTTATCAGATGTCAAATTGTCCTGTCTTGAATACAGCCACGGCGGATTATGGAACACAAAATACACAGCTGATACCGTTATTTCAGTTGATATGATTGCGTGTTATCCAGGAAGTTTTCTTGGGTATGGAGAGTGTGAGAAATATTTCAAACGATTTGGACACCCTACACACGAAATGACCCGTGTTGCTATTAATGGACCACTTCCTGATTTTGATTTAACCGGATTCGCTTGTGTAGTATCATTTGAAATGGCTACAGGACTTCATCCGTGTAGTTATCTTTGGATTGGTAAACACATGTCTGAAAAACACTGGATGCCAATAGTGTTATTACGGTATATGCTTGATTGTAAGATGTTAAAATCATTAATTGTCAGTGAAGCAATTATATCCTATCGAGCACAGAAATCAGTCTTTTTACCCCAACCTGATCTAGAAAAAATAATTAGCGAAGAGCGAAAACTGTTTCCTGATTTTAATGAACAACAAATCATGGATTGGTCCCAACAGTTATTTGAAATCAGAAACAATGAAGCAAAAAATCTTGGACGAAGAATAATCAGTAAATTTACCCAAGGTGGCAAAGATGATAATACGAAATATTTTTCACGATTGATTATAGACAATGCTGAATACGATTTTGTAATCACGGATTTAACGAATAAGGGCCTATATGTCAATCGTAAGGACGCATTTATGTCCGATGGAACCAAATTGGGTACAATTGTTACCTACAATGATGGATACCATCCGCAGTACACACACTTAAGAGCTTCTATGCTCGGTTATGCTTCTATTAATCTGTTTTCAATGATCAATAGATTTCCTACCACCGCAGTTAGAGTTGCTACTGATTCATTTTACATAAATAGCAAAATGGCTGATTTTAAGGCTACTGGCAACGAGAAATGGGGATCATGGAGAATTAAGAAAGAAATGATTCATGATTATATTCCATCAGCAGATGTTACCATTGAAAATAATTACTTAGAAAGCAATCAGTGTTCAGAATTTTCTAGTGCACCACCGATTTCTGATCCAATCTGTAGATATAAAACAGTTTATTTAAACGGTTGTGGCGGGTCAGAAAAAAACAACCCGGGCAATTGAGTTATTCCGTGGGAAAAATCCTACGGATTTCACAAAAATGATTGTGCTAACACCGACTCACAGACTTGCAAGAGAAATGATACAGAGAGGGGTAAATGCCTGCACTTATCACAGCTTTTTCCGATGGAAGGGAGATAAATGGACTCCTGAGCGCATGGGAGAGAAATTTATTCCTGAAATCATGATTTGGGATGAAATAGACACAGTGTCAGAAGATGTCTTAAAAATATTTCTTGAGTGGTTGTTATTGAAGAATACAAAAGTCGTCATGTGCGGTGATCATGGGCAACCACCACCATTTGTCGGTGCATCCCCCCATGAATGGCTAAAGGGTTTTGTAGACTATTATGAAGAAATTGATACCGATCATAGATCACTTGATAATGAATTAAAAGAATTGAAGAAACTAATTAGATTACAACCGGATAGAATCCAGTGTGAAATAACCCGTGAAATAATTTCGGAAACTCCCATGAATGAGTTTTGGGAAGCGTGGAGACCAAATGATTTAATCATTGCAAGTAGAAAAATAGTCAGGGACACACTTCAGATGAAGTTATTTGAATTGCATAAACAAAAATTTGCAACACTTCCAGTACCGTTATGTTATAGGCCATCGGATACACGAAAACAGAACATCGAAGTTGATATTCCAGGACAGAGTGAAAAACAAATTCTCGTTTTAAATGATATTGTGCTGGTTGATATCAATGTCGTTGAAGATGCATTGCGTGCTAATAAATCCCCGTGGACGCTAGGATACGCAGCGACGATACATTCTTCACAGGGATTGACTATATCGGATACAATTGTTTGGATGGTAGATAATCGCATAGAATGGTCGAATTTAGTCTATCTTTCAGTATCCAGAGTACGAAAAATAAATCAACTTCGAAGAATTGTCCTGACAGAGTCAGGCGATGATGAAATCATTGGCGATGATAATGACACCACAATAGATGATATTATTGATAAAAAACTCTCCGGTTACAAACAACAAGACAAAAAAAAACAACGAGAATTTGATATTGATGCTGAATTAATAATCACTTTGAAGAAACAACAGAATAATCACTGCGCGAGTTGCAATTGTATAATGCGTTGGCAGTATTCGGATAAGGATCCTCGCCAATTCACCGTAGACAGAAAAAATAACAATCTCGGTCATGTCAGAAATAATGTGATGTTGACTTGTCTTGAGTGCAATAGACGCAACGGTGCTAGTTAAGACCATGGGGTGGCAATTGAGTATCCTCGGGTATCACTTGTAATTGTTGTCTAGTAAAACCCCGTTGAGGGGCAGTTGAATCCAGTTTATAGATTGGAGGTCTACCCGTAGATCGTGTTATACTAGATATCTTGTGTGCAGTAACACTCCAAATAGGATCAGTAGCCCTTTTTGTGCCACCCTCAAGCTCTCCTGGTTCATATAAATACCTCACAATGACATTACTACCAAGAATTGGTTGGGAAACGCTAAAATCCTTTTGTGGTTTTTCAGGTATCGACTTCTTTTTAATCGCGTTGATAGGTTTCATGTTGATGGTTCTAGTAATCTCGTTATTCAGTGCGGTAACTACACCTGGTAATCTCTTAACCCATTCACGGGATCTTTTTTCTTGGATGAATTCTTTTGCGTATTGATATCCAAATAACCGTTCAGCAAGAATCCGATTAAATCGTTCTACAATGGCCTGATCACGATGCAGTGCAGTATGCCCTCGTCTGATAGCGACATTGTGATATTTCATTGTAGATAACACTGCACCCTGAAATTCCTTGCCAGGATCAACTTGTAATAGATTTGGCCAGTGCAGAGGACTCCTTCGATAAATCCTTTCAAATGCAGAAGCCACTTCAGTGGCCGATTTTGTTTTTAACGGTTCTGCTTCTTTGTATCGACTTGCAATATCAACTACAGTTAACGCATATTTGTAACCACGATCATATAGCAGAAATAATATATCAGCCTGATGAACTTCATTGGGTCCGGTTACATCAAAATGCGAGAATTGAATTTGTTTAGGCGGTGGTAGATAAATTTGCCATAGTGCCTGTTTGGATAACCAATGAGCCGCAGTGGTTTTTTTCACTTTTGCGGCGCTAGCGGGTTTACTGATTGCAGCGTTACCCTTCCAGTATCCTCTTGGGGAATAATAAATAGATTCCATGTTGTTATTAATTACCAGCACCTAACATCAATTTGCTTTTCATTGCCGATTTTATCAAAAAGGAAGCCAATTTTTCTTTGAAGGATTTATCAGTGATAGAATTCAACGCATGAACTGATTTCACATCTGCTAGATGCCTGTGTTGCAAATTGCTACTTTTATAAGCAACATCATGAAGGTGACAGGCCTTATCAATAGCGTTTATTGGTTCCTCACCGGGTCGGGGCTGATTTTGATTATTGAGTCTGATATCAAGTCTTGTTCCCGGTCCACAATAACTATACCCTGGAAGGTGTTTTTCTCCGGGGTATTTTGCCCATGGGGTTCCAGGGAGTTTTGCTAATTTGGCAGCGATATCACCTCCTCGTTTTTTTTTAAAGGTTCCTTGGGTTCCTTGGGTTTAGAAACAAATCTAAATTTCTTTGTACTACACTGTACGCATTTACCAGAAAGCGCTGATCGGTTATTTTTAGTTGTAATCGTCGTCAAGTCATCTGTGCCAGTATGCGCCTTACACTTCACGCAATATAGATCCATAATTTATGTATAGAGATATGAATATAATTGATTTTTCAGCGACTAAAACAAGAGAACCAGTGAAGCATCATGCAGCGCTACCAAACTCTATCCGCGCAATTATAATCGGGCCATCTGGATCCGGTAAAACGCAATTGTTGCTCAATTTAATAATGAGATGGATGAAGTGGGATAAGTTGTATTTAATTGCCCCTAGCGTAGATGATCAACGATGCTATGAAGTGCTAAAAGATTTTAATGAAAACGCTTCAGAGATTGCTGGCGAGGATGTTATTGAATTTATAACCGATATTGACGAGGCGCCATCCGTGAATGACCTCGATGGAAGCATCAACAATTTAGTTGTATACGACGATGTCATGTTAGATAAACAAAAAAATCCTGCTAGAATATTTTCCAGAGGCAGGCATAAAAACACGGACGTGATCTATGTCACTCAACGCTACACACAAATACCAAAAGTGATTAGAGATAACTGTAATATGCTTGCTGTATTCAACGGCGTTGATACACATACGCTACGAAATATTTGGCAGACATGGTGTTCTGATATGGACTTCAATCAATTTAGAAATTTCTTTAGTCATGCTCAGTCTGCCCCACACGGATTTGTAACAATAAATTTACATGACCCTCGAACACGATATCGTATCGGACTGGATCAAATATTCGGTTGAAGACGAATGGAGGCTTAGTCATTTTTTTGATTTCATTGATTTCATTGATTTTTCATTATTATTTTTTGCCTGATTTCATTGATCTTTTTGCCTGATTTCCTTGATTTTTTTTATTTTTTTGCCTGATTTCTTTGTTTTAAGCCTGATTTCAGTGAAAACTTGTCTAAAAATGTTGTCTGATTCACCCTCTCTGCTGCTAAAGAAGAAAAGACTTGCCTTAAATCCACAGGAGAGTATTAGTAAGACTGACATACCCATGTATTCCGATATTTTAGTGTCTCCCGCCGCAAGCGATCTACGACGAGATACATGCTAATTCAGTTGCTTAACTAGAAAAACAATTATTCACTATATGTAACGGTGTACGCATATACAACGAAAAATGGTAAACCGTTTTAAGGTGTAACGGACTCATTCTTCGCCGTTTTCTGAGAAACTAACCAATACAAGGTAAGATGAATCTATTTGTGGAAAAATAAAACATCAACAATTTAAACAGTACAGAAAATTCTGCAGCCATAAAAAGCCAGCAAAATTACACTGTTTTGATATGCATTATCTATCGAAATAAAACTTGTCTTCATCTCAACATTGTAATTTATACAGGCAAACTTAGACAGATTAAGTTTGTAAGGACTTGGTATGAAGCAGAAGATATTAGTATGGTCCCAAAAAAATTCCACAGAACTTTTGGAAGACGCGATTGTGCTCTTCCAGCCCAATTTAAGCTAAAATTAATAACTTATAAAGAAAATTTGTTGGCAATGCGTTACACATGTAATACATGCCAGATGCACTGATATCACGGGTAGATAGTGTAGACACTGACCTTTCCATTGTTAAGTGGCAGGCGGTCTAAGTAGTTAACGGTACATTGGGATTACATACAGAAATATAATTTTTTGATTCGTCAGTTATCTGTGTAGTGGAAATGCGTACCTACAACTGACTCTAACCAATGCCTCGTCAACACCATCTCTTCCGCTCGCGGAGGTGTATTTACCCGAAAAATCTACAGTGCATGTCGTCACTTGTAGCGACGTTAGTACGAAACACAATCATGTGGATCTGTCGCATTGTTTCATATATTAATTTTGCTTCAGAAAAGGTATTCCCGTACATCCATACATACGAACATACGTACCTACCTACCTACCGACAGACAGACAGACATACAGACAAACAGATATAACGATATTTTCTTTTTAAGGCAAGATTTACATTTCATAAGCTTAGAAACTTAATTTTGCTTCACCGGCAACAAAGATTCAACATGAATACGCTCAGAATCGTCATCCAGAAAACATTACAAAACAAACTATAATTGATTCGTTTGATATCAATCTTGCAAATATTTATGGCAATAATTAGTCAAATAATAATAATAATAATAATAATAATAATAATAATAATAATAATAATAATAATAATAATAATTATAATAATAATGATAATAACATACAACATACTGGATATGGATGTATATTTGAAATTATTTTGCGTAATATAAATTTTAAATTATAAACCTTCACCAAATATAATATCCACTTCAACGGTAGGTTTTATATTGAAGTAGTGCGTAGTTACCATCATGGAATAAACATTCGAAAATTAGAAAATATGGTGCCGGTTTCGTTCTAATAGACGCTCACATCACATTAATCAAAATTTGCCTCTTTTATTCCAAGACTTCATTCAATGAGAAAGTGAAACAAAAAAAAAGTGTATCTTCTGATTTTGATTTTTGCAGATTAAAGCAAGTACGTACAATATATACTCGAATGTCTCGACTTACTTAGAATTCGGTAAAGAAAAATCAATCCTTGCATTAGTGAGATATAAATATCCGGAAGTGACACACCTGACACAGAATCAACTCCAGTAGTGGTTGAGAATTTTGGAGATCGACCACTTAAACTTTCAATTTCTGTGACGTCTTAATCTAGCAATATGGATCTTGAGAAATAGAATTCCTAGGTAGAACCTAGCAGCATTGTGATGTGAACACAGTTTAAGAGATTTATTAAAGCAAACGAAAGCATTTATAAACTGGGACTCTCTCATGAAGCAGTAACCAAGAAGATTTAATTCTGTCTCTCTGTGTCGTATTGTTGGCTCTGTTCTCATCACGTGTACCATGTTATCCAACGCAGCCTGTTGATGTCTTGTCTTTCCTAGTTTGAAGAAATTTAAATGTTGAAAGAAGTACAGACACATAAGTGAATCTACATCTGCTCCTTCATAACATGAAGGATTGATCGCATACTTTAAAGACGGGCGTGCTCCAATCGACCTGAACATTTCCATCTTCAAAGGGGTGGGTGTAATAGAGATCTCTGACGGGGGATAGGCGACGCTGAAGGACACTAGGCTCTGCAGTAGATATTTCGGACCGTGTGTTTCTGTGTTACACTTATCGAAAGAGAATTCAAGACTAGATCTTAGGTAATATGTTTTATCAAATTTACAAGAACTTATGAATCTCATTTTGTGATCACTCATTCGCTGTAGACAAATCTCTGTCAAATCACAATCCCCGAGCATTGTTCCAAGTCCACACAGCTTTAGTCTTACTGAGGTAGCATCACTGTTAATCCCAAGTGACAGACACCTTGATGCGAAAGCCATCAGATAACCCACTTCCTCCTGGGTAAGAGAATGTGCATTTTCTTTGCATACAGAAACCACATGAAAACCAAGCTTTGACAACAAGATCATGAGGACATGATGTAGATATATTCGCAATGTGTCAGGTGCGTCTTGCAAAGCATGTATTATACTTCTTACACGGCTTGTCATAATGTTGTATTCCTGAGGAATCTCTCGAATGAAAACCTTCCTGCAATGACATGACCCGCTGAATATAATATCATAGTCTACAATTTTCTCGTTAAATAAATCTGTCTTGATGCTTCTTAAGGTACTAATCATATCTAATCTGCTGACATCACAGAATAGAAGCTCTCCAAGATTACAGCATTTTAATCCAAACAACATTCGGCAATCTTCTGACAAAATACTTCCCAGTAGTCTAGTTAAAATGAACTGCGTTTTTCCAACTATTTTTCTATCATAAATGTTGTTTGTATCAATAAAATAGTCAGGACAATAGCCTTCACTGGCCCAATATAACAACTGTTTAAGACACATAGTTAGACAGAATAGAAGGTTTTCAGTGCGCCACAATTCCGTCGGTGTACTTTCTCTCACCCACAACATGCATACTTTGCAATGAAAGCTTGAAAATGCGTCACCAAGGACAGGTTCAATGTATGACTTCTTTATCATTTTTAGTAACACATATACTTTCATCACCGTGTCCTCAAATGACCTGGTAAGCTCTCTTTCTGTGAACGAGAAAGATAATCTCCATTCCAGATCGCTTTCAACGCTGAGTGGGTGTCCAATAGCAACAGCAAAGCATCCATCCTTCCTCGCCTTTTGTAGATAATGTGACGCAGGCCATTCCTGTGGTCGGCGACGGCATTGGAACCGTTCATGTGCCCCGTTTGGCCATCGTGGGCACCGTAAAGCCAAAACTTTATCTAAACATGCCTGCTTCGAATCACGAAATGCTGGGCCCGTAATAAGTAAATCAGGAGATACTGTACGAATGATTTGGCTGGTTAACACAGTTCTATCATATGAATCTGGTAGACACCCAGTAGTATTATTGTGGAATACTGGAACAGGAGTATTGTCAGGTCGCATTACTACCTGCTGTAGTTTAACATAACCAGGATGGGTATTGTCATCATGCACCATGAGAAAATTCAACTTGTCTGGCTGACAGTCAGATAGGTCTGTGACTAATTGTAATATGTCATCCCATATTAATACGTCTTTATCCGAACTTAGTCCTGGTCCTGTAGATCCTTCTCCTCTACTGCCAAGCATGCATACAGCTGCTTTAGTTTCTGGATGAAAACATTCTGCAATGTTGAATAAACACTCATACGCAGTGGCAGCCATGATCTTCCTACCCCGGTCTTTCTGCGAGTAACCGATATGATCGAGAATGTTGGAAAGCCTCTCAGACAGAGCGCGGTGGTATTGTGGGACTTGGTGATACATGTCACCTGAAATGTAACAAATTTAAACCTACAACCCTTTTATTTATCTAAATTGAATCATCATCATCATCATCATAATCATCATCATCATCATCATCATCATCAACAACATCATCGTTACCATAGCATCATTGTCTTCATTAGCAAGACTTATCATTATATCACAAAAGTAGATAATCTGAACATACTGAAACACTATCATGTATTTTTATTTTAACAAATGTTTAATAACGCATACTCTTTGTATAATCAAGAATGTGGATTTTGTATCAATTTATATAATCTAGATAATATTCAGCGTAAATGATATTTTATTATTATTATTATTATTTTTATCGTTAGTATTATTAATATTATTATTGTTATTATCATTAAAACACGTAGTAGTAGTAGTTAGGGTGCATCAAATGCTCCAATGTCAACCAATTATGATGTCCCTAGTTTTAGAACATTCACTTGGTCATAAAAAGAATTTCTGCTAATTTTTGTCTAATTCCAACATTGTTTAGGGGGTCCACCTCAATTAGCAAGATGTGCATTATGAAGCATTATATTGCGATATTCTTTTAGCTGAATGTTATTTGCTGTTGACCTCTTTACCTATTTAATATTTTATAATGGTATTGAATTTGATTAAATAAATATTCTTTGCTTGTTTATTCAAGTTGTTTGTGAAGTCTGCAATATTTGAAAGTGAATGTTTACAAAATATTTCAATTTTATATAATTTTGTATTAAACGTTTTCATTTTTATGGAACTTATTATATTATACTTTCATGTTGTCGCAATTTTATAGCCTGTTTTACAAATGTTATATGCAAACTGTTATTAGTCATTACAGGGCTGTTAGATTTAGCACATGTTGACTGTTAAGTGTTAATCACCATTGTTATATTCATGTTGTTGCCAGACGCCAGTTGAATAATGGAAGGCAGTGAGGAGAGTACCGTTACAGGTCTGCAATCAACTCCTCGTTCGGCTACCCTGTCCCAGAAAACTCCTCCAACAAGACAGTCATCTACAATATTAGGGCTTAGCTGCAAGATAACGGCAGAAGACTCAACAATTACTGGTTCGCGTCTGCCTACATGTCTGCAAGTCTTGCGGTGTTTGATGCTTCATCTAGCTGATGGGAAGCAGCTAAAAGTGTCCTATCAAAGGTTTCTGTGTTGTATGAGAAAACCCATATTCCGATAATTACAGAACGCAGGGCATGCGAACGATTAAATAAACTGCTTGACGACAATGCTAAAGTGAGAGCAATTCCAATCAACCGCCGATCAGCCCCGAACTCCCTGAATAAGCTAAAAAAGATGAAAGAAATGCTAGCTCAGACATTCCCATTGCAGCCTGCTGCAAATGCAGAACAACTCATCAAAAATCCGGAAGATGTCGCTTTCCTGCAGTCAATGAAGACCGACCGTCTGGCAACATTCGGACCACGTGACAAAGTCCTTGCAGCGAAAGTCCAGCGTCGCGAACAAAGGGACAATATGGAAGCACGGCGGCGCGAGAGAATGGAGAGTCACCTGATGTCTATGACTGCACCTAAAATACTCCATAACAGCTACAGTAGCAGCAGTGATGAGGATGTTGTTAGTGATGGAGAAGTTGGCTCATTGGCTGCTGGTCCATTCATCACACCAAGAACTTCAAGAAGTTACAAGAAAACTGCTCGCTCAGGAACACCTGCTTTCATCCCTCACGACATCATTCAACGACCCAAACTTGTTCAACTAGCCACACGTCTGAAGATGACTCCAGTGCAACAAGCTGCATATACGGAGGCATTAGTTGCAGAGGCAGGTGGTGATACTTCAAAGATATCCACATCATACACAACCGCAGACAAGTCCAGGCGTCAGATAGGAAGATTGATAGCAGAGAATTGTAAGGACCAATGGATCCCGCCAAAATTGGTATCCCTGCATTGGGACTCAAAGCTGATGCCATCACTGTCAAACCAGAATATCACAGAAGAACGTCTCACTGTCGTTGTCGGAAATGCCACAGAATTGAAGCTTCTTGGAGTCCCATCATACCAACCTGGAACAGACAGAAAGTCCGGAGATATAATTGCTGATCTGGCAATGGGTTTTTTCTCTCATGATAGCAATGTACCAAGTCTGTTGTGAATATGACATTCGATACCACATCATCGAATACAGGTAACGTAACTGCAGCCTGTATGACAGTCCAAAAGCAGCTTGGACGAGCTCTCCTTTGGTCAGCTTGTCGTCACCATGTTGGTGAGATTATCCTGTCTCATATTTTCGATGACCTGAAGATTGAGGCATCCAAGTCTCCAGACGTCACCTTGTTTACACGATTTCTTAAGAGCTTCCAAATGTTGACGGTGCCATCTAAAAGTACTGATGAACAGCTATCTCGATTGAACTTGACATCATTCAACCACGAGGCACTTCAAATTGTAGATACATGTCGAACCAGTGTTCTCCAGCTTGCCAAATCAGAGCTTTTGCTACGCCGAGATGATTATCAAGACTTTGCTGAACTGTGTACAGTGTTCCTTGATGGAGAAACTGAAAATCATCCTGTCATCTTCAAGCGATCAGGAGCCTTACACAAAGCCAGATGAATGGCTAAACTCATCTATTCGATTAAGATATGCCTGTTTGAGCTGCAAATTCAACAACTACCACGTAACACTATTACTACACTGCATCAAGTTCCAAAGGTGAGGTCGTTTGTGAACTTCGCAACACTGGTCTACAGCAGCTGGTGGATGACGTGCAATTGAGCGGTAGATGCGCCGTGGAACGTCCTGCAGTTGTACACGTCTTTATTGCAGTACAAGGTCGTGAATCCAGATGTCTCTCAGAGTGCACTGCATGCCTTCAAACTGCATCTTTGATACCTGACTGCAGAGATGATTCCTCTTGCTCTGTGGAGCACTAAGGTGCCTGACGCTGATCGTCGAGCCCTTGCAGACAGTCTGCTGGCTGTTAAAACAGAAACGGCCCTCTTGGCACCACAAAACCGGTTTGGAACAGGCTTTGGCAAGCCAAAGTTTCTAGCAACTGTTACTCTGACCACATCTCTTGCTGATGTTGCTAGTATTGATTCCTGGTACACATTCACTCTTCTTCAGCTGAACGCTGAGTTCATGACTGAAGACGTTGCGAACTGGCCAATTCTGCTGCGTACCAAGCTTCTCTCGGCAACCTTCAATCGCTGAACGTTGTCAATGACTGTGCTGAGAGAGGTGTTAAGCTCAGCTCAGATTTCTTGGCATCAGCAAGGGGTGAAGAATATTACCAGAACGCGAGAAGGACCATAAAGAACAGCCCAACTTCCAACTCGCGAAAACGCAAAGGACATAGCGACTAACTGAAGAATCTACCAAAAAGCTACCACTGACTTTAAAACATTGCTGAATGTAGAATGTATTTAACTATATTTAACATTCTAAACATTGAACAAATCATTTAGAAAAATGTTCAAAACAACATAGACTGTCTGAAATCATTGCGATGAAATTATTGTCTCCGATGAGTTGAAAAATGTTAAAAGATGTAGTGAATGGTTAATTTGTTATATAATAAATACTTCTAACACCCGTTGTATAAATTTAGCATCATACTATTGAATATAATCAGATAAAAACTGAGCATGTACTATTGCAATATCTATATACAACTCTGCATCCAATATTATATAACATAATGACATGTTTAAAATGAGTGGAAAACTGGAAATATGCGCCAAATGGCGAGCTTTCGATATTTTGACAAAAAAATCATTTGAATGGTGGACCACCTAAATATACTTCTAACCTCACCAAACTTTGCCATAAAAAATAATTTTTTTTATATAAAAAAACTAGACAAGGGACAACATGATCCATTGAAGTTAAAAAAAAATATGGGGCGTATGATGCACCCTAGTGGTAGTAGTAGTAGGATATTGTTGGTTTCCAGTGAAGTTGTTAACCAAAGTGTGGATTCTATGTGAAAATAAAACGTTTGACCAATTTTAACTTTTTCTAACTCGGAGATATATAAAGGACAGCATTTGCCATTGTAGTTATTTTATATATGTCTATTCGGCTCATAGGTTATGAATTTTTAAAATGGTTCATAGCATTATTGGTTATTAAAATACGAAGACGCAACTTTGTGCTTTAAAAAGAAAACAAAAGCAATTGATATGCTTATTTTGTCTAATAGTTATCATTTACTCCAATGGAAAACAAACGCATTTCAGGAATTAACAAATTCTACACAATACAAAAAGCTTTGGTTAATACGAGTGCTGAATAAATAGACTAAATGGACTCGTATTAAATGATACAAGCATATATAAGAAAGGTACATGATAAATGGTCTGATTTACGTGATTAAAATGTGTTTAAGGAGATTGGGAGGATAAGAAATGTTACACCAAACTCTGATGTTCGCAGCCTTTTCATGGTAGAGCCATTACCTCCTCACGGACGGCATGATTTCTCTAAACAGTTAATGGGTTGAAAATGTAACTGCAGTAACTTAGCTGGTAAAGCGTTGGACAGTACATGTGACGCGGTTTCAATGCCAGCCGATACCAGCCGAGTTAAGATTCCTCAAGTTCCCCTTAGGTCCATTTACTTACCACGATACAATCAATAAAATGTTAAATGCGCCGCTAACAAAAAGCATTTAATATCATAACTCCAAAAATCATAGTAATAAATGTCACACCCTTGTAACCTACGTTATTATACGGTAACTCTGAGACAAATTGATAAAATGTTTTGTTTTCGAAGGACGTCTAAAATTCCCTGTCAACATATTTTAAAAGAACATAACCGTTCATCGGTGCATGTCAGATCTGTGTATTGAAAAGTAGATCTCAATGAATGTCAGACTGCATCTCCTAACACGAAAAAGATACTTTTTTACGTATGTACTGATTTCTTTTTAACACCTAGCTCTGTTGTTGATTAATTTCAAGAACCAATCATGTCCTATTACAGGTACGTGACATGCGTAATTCTTTGAAATGTAATTTGATTTAAGCAATAGATGATACGTCTTTTCGCACTATTACGGGTCTTCTGTAACTGAATTCAAACCGCCGTAATTAACACAAATTAAATGCGTCATTTCAGCACACTAACATGTGTACCAGTTTGCAATTGCCATCAAAGACTGATCCTTAAATGATAATAGTGTTTTGATAAGATAAAGAGCGTATCTGATATTGGTATAATTTTACCAAAGAAATGGGATATTTTTACGTTGTATAAAATATTAAATAGATATTTTGTTTATGTGTTATAAAAATTTGTCAAATATGCTCTTAGGATGTTTCATGTTTTTTCACAGTTAACTTGAGCGTCTTGACAAAATTATTCGAATTAGAAACTGTCTTGGAAAATCAAAGATAACAACTTGGCAATGAGTATAACGGCAAGTGACAATTAGTCATTGTATAGATAATATGACAATCCCTGTCAGCGTGGATCTATATATTCCAGGTACCTAGCTTGAGGATTGGGGGATTCTTTGTTGGCTTTCGTTTTTTATTTCTTAGTGAAATCGTTGCAGTCTGCTTTTTCAGGTACTCGCGTATCTTAATCCCTACGCACCCAGCAAGGCAGACGAACTGTGGCGGAACAGCAACTTAATTTATGGGGTATGCCCAACTTGAGGAGGGCAGAATCTGTCCAATGAGACCTGTTGGTCTCTTCCATAGTCAGGAGTAGCCTCTGGTGTCTAACTTATAACCGGTAAAATTGTTGTTTCCCGTAATGTGTCGACGCTGAGAAGTGAAGCTGAAGTGTCCTCACCAGGGTGTAAGTATGAGCAGGTTGACCTAGAGAATCATTTGGTGCCCATTCAGCTGATTTATCTACGCCACGTAGTCAATGGATCCAATGGAATGGACAATCAGATATATCAGAGCACCAGAGGCATCGCGAGAGTTGCCGAGATGATACTGAAAACTATGCCATGTAGCCTTAGGTAATCCGTCCACGGATTGTCTGTTAGGGTTTACTCCCTTGGCCTACCTATAAGAGGGTATAGTCGCAGGGCAGCGAAGGTTTGAACTCCTGAGATAACCTTCTCCTAGATGGGCAAAAACCCAATGTTAACGAGCCTTATCTGCCATAAGCGTCTGGTTGTGAGGCGCCAGAAACTCGCTACTGATCCTTTCTCAAGTCCGTTTTAACTTGTCTCGTCGCTGATAGGTAAGCCTTTCGTGAAGGCCTGGAGCTGGATTTGGCTGTCAGAGACTCTATCAGAAGCAAGCCATTGTGTTTTTACAAGGGAAGTGGATGCTTATCACACACACACACACACACACACACACACACACACACACACACACACACACACACACACACACACACACACATATTACCATTGGAAAGATCTGACAAAAAAAACAAATTTTCAACAAACTGATAAAAAGCCAATCTCCACTGTTATCCATGAAAATCTTAGAGGTCATGGTCCTGTTATTGCTATAATTGCTAATTATCAGTTAGATGAAATTAATTTTCTTCACGTTTGGAATCTGAACAATGCGAATGAAGATCATAATAGTGTACCAAACGATTTGTTTCACTCTCAGATGTTTGAAAGCTGCGTTTTCATTGTTTCTTCCAAACGTCATCCGTAAGCGGTCGTCGTCGGACATTCAAGTAAGACTGCAAAGATATGAAATTTAATCAGATTGAATTATCTATAAAAACAATTGTCACACATATTGAAACTTATAAAATCTCTTTCCGACCATGTAATCCAGTAAGTTACCTAGTTAGTTAAACAGTCTTCCTTTTAAAAGATACTCCGAATAGACTAGAGGATATTGTATACATCTTTTGAAGCAGAAAAAATATATTTTTATTTAATGGTCTATTTTTTAGAACGTCAGCTTCGTATGCACGAGGTTCTGGGTTCAAGTCTAGTACAATCCATCCTAAGATTAAATAGCACCAAGACCTATCTCACTTGACCCCGGCATTATATATTTGCTTGGACTGTAAAGGAAGAGGGCAAGATAATAGCAAGTGAAGATTTAAATCACTCCCACTTCCCCAAGTCCTCCAACATATGCGAGAAATAAGGTGATTTTAACATGACATAAAAGGGCAGACGTCTTCAAAATTGAAGAAAACGGCCAGGACGGAAAGGTTCCAAGATGAACTCAACTGCTACATGTTCGAGAAAACGGTGAGCATTACTGTAACATAGATATGGCGTGTGGTCTTCTTTCTACAGGGTTCCTGCAGATTTAACAAAAACAAATTTCATGACTTTTCCAAAACTTTTCCAGGGCCATTTCACAAAACTCAAGGACCACACTATCTTGCATTATGAAGTAAATTAATATAAATCTAAGATTTATTCATTATCATATTACATAGAGTCTTGGAAATTTAAAATGAAAATCCAATTTCAAACAATGACAATTATCTTTTTTAACTTTTTTAAAAAAAATCATGAAATATGCTAACAACAGCAACACTAAAAAAGTCATCAAAGGTTACCAGATACAGAAAAATGATTGATTAAAGTTAAACTATTTTGTCAGTAAACATGTTTCATACTAACCTAACAACCCTCTTGAAAAATGGAAGTCAAAATTCCCACAGTCATATTATAGGAATTTACTAAAGCCTTCTTGAAGATTTTTGAATTCTGAATTCGAACAGTTTTCTTGCTCCAATACACGATCTATTATAGTATTTATTTATTTATTTTTATTGAGGATTTTGCAAAATCGGGAGTCTGAGATTCAAATTGGGAGACCTAGACGGGTCTATTATTAATATGATTCTCTGAATATTTTTTTTTCAGATGGGTTGTCAGGTCTAAAAACGGCTTCTGTAAAAAAAAAAAAAAAAAAAAAAACATTTTCAATATTCTGAAACTAGAACTAAAGTAACAGCCCAAAACAAGAATATAAAATCAACAATACTGATTATAATCATGTCGTATCCTCCGACGTAATAAATGACTGAATATGCTGCATTAGATGTTACGACAGACCCGAAAAACAAGTGATGAATATAAAAAAAATCAAATTATAACTTACCATGTACTTTATAGCGAAGAAATAACAGACTTTTTGGCAGAAATTAACTTCGATTTCACAAATTGTAGTGGTATTTACTCAAAGCGGCGTGGCCGACCATTTGGCCATACACCACAATTAATTTTACTATATGTTCTCTACATATATTTCTCAGCACTGACCTTTCCACAGTGTGACAATCAATACAAATCATATGAAATTCTAAAATACCCCCAAAGATGACTTCACGGTGAAATTCTTGTCATGGGCTGATCTGCATTTTTTGACTGGCAGCACTGTAAACAGAGCAGCATGTAAAGAGAACACAGATTTCACTTCTGGATCATCACTAAGGCCTAAGTACACACTGTGCACTGGCGCCGAAATACACACCGACAACCACTATCAGAGATCCTATTCTTAAAAATAAACAATTACCTTTAAATCCATACCAAACATGTATCAATATAACTCTTCTATCACCACTAAAATGAGAGAGGAAAAATGTTCTAAAAATAGACTAGAACTACATTCGTTGGGTACTGAACTGGAAGTATTAATTGTGATGCGATTCCATTTGAATTTTCTAATCGAACTACACCGGAAACCACGTGATATCTACTGTTAGGGGAACCTAGTCTTGTTATATGAAATGAAAGAATTTATCTATCGTATCTTTTTTATCATGTTTTATTTAACTGGTGCTCTGTGCTCTAAGAAATTTTAAGTAATCAATTTCTTTAACTCCTTTGTCAGAAATTCCATGACTTTTTCAAAACTTTAGAAGGTTTTGACAAATTCCATTACTTTTCAAGGCTCTTGAAATTTATTGTTTAAATTCCAAACCTTTTCCAGGATTCCTTGACCCGCGGGAACCCTGTTCCTAGATACGGATGGGCTACACCAGGATGCAACTGCCTATTTTGTTCCACAGATGACGAAATGACAATAGATAAGAGTTCTCATACCGGATCAGTCGCAGCCTGAGCTGCCAAAGAAAGTGCCATCTTCTAAACACCAGTGCGGAGGTCATAATTATGACACTGGTGCAGATACCATAAAAGAGATCAAGAGATAAAATCAGCTAAACAGGAAATCTCAACCAGCTACCCCATGAGATTAGAAAATAGCAACAATACATCCTTGGAATATGGAGATGTGCGGAAACAATTGCGAAAACAAATCAAGCGATGAAGGACACTTTAACTTTAATTGATAATGACAATTTGTGGTACATTCGATCATTGTAAGTGCAGTCATGCGTTATAGATCAGTGCTTAACATTATGATTACCATCCGATTGAAGAGATCTCCTTTCTACGTCATCATCATAGAAGATTCTGCCACAACATCAAACCATACTAACGAGGAAACAAGGATACGATTAACAACCATTGACCCCCCCCCCTTTCTGGCTTGCTTCACAAAGCTAGTAGTGAATTGCTTCCTAAATCCCAAGAATGATCACTGAATGCTGTATAAATTTTCTCAACAAGCAAAATAGGATCTCCATTCCCACGAATGAAACTTAGACGAGTCAACACCTGGCAATATTGGACCGTATATATAAGCATAAATTCACACTCAATTTAGGGATTCTTTCACTCCTGTGTTTTGAGAAATAAATATTTATTTTTAATTATGCAAAACTTGTTTGTTTGTATTTTGTTATTTCTTGTTGCAGAGTTTAAGTCTCTGTAGCCGTAACAAGGGATTGATGGCAAAAGGAAAAAAAATCAATGAGTAAAATGCACAAATATTACTTACCCCGCCTGGATTCATGTTTGGTGACACACTCCTTCTTCAAAATATCACAGCCATTTGTAAATGAATTGACGAACTTTGCCTTGATACATACGTTTTAACTTTTTATCATATCTCAGCCACGGACGCCCAAGTTTCCAACTGTCTAGAAATTTTAGGGAATTTTTGCCCTGTTCATCATAATGTGGTGTTGCACTTGAAGCACTACATGTAATTGATGGTGGACTGCATGATGTATCATCGTGTTCAGTGACTGTATTGTCTGATGAATTGGACTAAATCCAAACGCTGTTAATTTTGTTAACTTAGGAGTGATGACCACGCAACGTCTAACTTCCATTTGCTCATGATAATGTTGCACTGGCGACAGATATAATTGTGATTGAGATTTTTTCCTTTTGCTTTGTATTTATACAAAGTAGTCGGTACTTCAAAGGTTATCAGTTTTGTATGAAGGTTCAGCAAAACTAGTGTATTGGTATATGTAAAACAAAATGAAGGATTAGCCATTCAATTAATTATATTTGCTATATTGGCGTCTTCAGAAGTCGGTCAGTTGTAGGTATAGTACGTTAGCATGATTTACTGTATCACAACATACAGTACTCAGCCCAGATGTCAGCTTAAACGGATTATGATGTAAGAATTCACTGCTAAGATGGGTTTGTCAATACAAACAAAGGATCATATGTGTAACGGATCGATTCCCATGCATTGCTTAGTGAAGTTTGTGGCTTCCTTTTGTTCTCCCTTTTAATTTATCCAGTCCAGATCCATGATTGTTTGCTCAAATTAAATAACCAAAAAGTCTGTCGCAAACAAAATCGCCAGATGGGACATTTTTGGTACCAATACGGGGAAAAAATCGCAATTTGCGACATTGGCGATACCCAGGACGATCCCTGAGCAGGAAAATATGGGGTGATTAATACTATTATTAAGACGAGTTTAAAGATAGCTACGGAAAGCTGGTTAGAGAACAAATGTAAGTAATTCTAGCAAAACCTGAACTAGAATGACAGCTAAATGGCGTACCAGTTGTTGCAAGACCTGACAACTGAGAAACACGACAGATCTATCACAGAAAATCAACAGATTGTTAACTGGTGGACAAAATAAAGCTTAGAACTTTACGATCAGGAGACTTCTGGAGTCAAAGCTGTACTAAACTTCGTACTGCCCACAACTGAGGTGGACCGCCCGATCCTCAGGGAAGATGTAGACCTTGTAAAGACACTAAACAAATGTAAGTCAACTGGGGTAGACAACAATGTAACAGCAGAACTTGTTTACGCAAAATGAACGGCAATGATCAATGTCCATACACAAATTCTGCAACAAAATATGGCAAATGGGAATATGGAATGACAAACGAAGGTCACAGCAAAAGGCTTGAAATACTTACGTGCTGTCGATTCTGATGAAGGTTCTAAATCTGGGGTTCTTTCAGGATTGCACAGACAACAACAAGACTGGCTAGGATGAAGCCTATTAGGAAGAGCAGAAACATCATGTTTCCAAGATCAAGTTTATGTGCTCTATCGACCTGTCCTTATTCCTGTATGCATGGGATGAATTGATCCTGACAGAAAAACTAGATAGGAGAATCAATGTCTTACAGATGAGATGTTTGTGAGGGATCCAGAAAACTGGTATTTAGACCACGTTTTTAATCCAGACGAGTTCATTAGAATCTAAGGCACAATTGAACCATAGGAAGATCGGATCACCACTATAAAGAAATCTAAAGTACTTTCGTACGTTCACGTCACCAGCATAAATGGCCAATCAAGAACACACATTCAAGGCATAATGAGAGGAAACTGCAAACATGGCAGACAAAAATAAAGATGGGAAGGTAACATCGAATGGACAGTCATGGACTTTGCATAGTCCCAAAGATGAATGAAGAATAGCCCAAAATAGCGCGATATTCTTGCAAAGTTATCAGTGGCACCCACCCATACGACCAGCCAGGTTATGCGGAAAAATATGAAATGATTGCTATCTAACGTGTTCCAATTCATGGCAAACTGTTAAGTGGAAACAAAATAATTCCTTAGTGAGGAAAGTGATACAAATATATTATGTGTCAGGGAATAATAGGTTTCTAACGGGCATAGGGTGACATTTGTGTCTACGGTCTGACATTTTATTACCAAACCTACAGGTTCAATCTTTTTTCTAATAATAGAGTATTATACTAATATATGGACGGCTTACGTTGAAGGGTGAAAAGTGTTTATGATTTTCAAATGCATTTTGGGAGTATTTAATTAACAGGTTAGTTGAAGGTGCATCATTATCGTAATAATATATTTCGACGTTAGTTATTAGAAAATGAATAGCAATTTGCCCCTCAAGAATACACATAAACACCATCCCACCCAAATATTAGGAAATACAGATCTTAACATTTTACAGCTGCCTTGATGGTACGTCATGTTCTACGACGATGAGTATGATTCCATATTTTCCCCAGCAGCGCCGCTCTCTTAAAGTTACATTTCCACTCATACACATCGCTTACATCTACACTTCTCCACACCTGCTAAAGTGATCAAGAGTTTGTTTGGCAAGGTAAAACACGCTTTTGTTTATTTTTATTGTCAGAAGCATTGCATCATACATACTTTCCTTACTTCTCTAAAATGAATAATAATTGGATTCTGATTGCATTTTTCCTATTATTTCCCAGTCATTCAGCTGTTTCTAAGAATACAATAATACACTTTAAATTATCTTCTACCATTGTGCTAATAATACTTAAACTTTATTAAGTTCAAGAGTACTTTTTTCTATTTTAAGAACTCTCTCGAAATGATTACGTGTGTACAAACGGGTACTTACACATACACATGCCTAAACATGTACTGCACGATCAATGAGACGAATTAACTAAACGGTATTACATTTGTCTTGTTTTATTTATATCTTTGTTTTAAAAAAGGTAAACGATCTGATTACTAAACAATACTAGTGGATGGAATGAATATATTGATTTATGGATACAAGCATGAACTATTGGTATGAGCTGACTGAATTATGGTGAATTTAGGGAGCAATATTTGTATTGATTTGCATACTACTGTGTACACTGTTTTATATGTATCAAGATGGGTAGGTACCACTGATATGAGAGAGAGAGAGAGAGAGAGAGAGAGAGAGAGAGAGAGAGAGAGAGAGAGAGAGAGAGAGAGAGAGAGAGAGAGAAGAGACAGAGAGAGAGAGAGAGAGAGAGAGAGAGAGAGAGAGAGAGAGAGAGAGAGAGAGAGAGAGAGAGAACGAGACAGAGACAGAGACAGGCAGACAGAGATTAACACCGATCCTAGTTCATGATTTTAATCTTAAAGTTAATTGGCTGTTGTCCTACCTACTTGATAGAATATGACCATGTTCACTCAGAGTCATCCTTTCAGAAATAAATGGAAACAATCAAGCCATATCATTAAGTTTTGGTACTTTCAAGTGAAGAGTTAGCTATCAAATTAGCAAAGTATCGGGGTCACAAAGTAACCTTCAAACGTTTATAAAATTTGTTAGCCGAGCGCTGTATCAAAATTGCTTGAGGTTACATGTAAAAGTCAGTTACTTTTTCTTTTGTATAAGTAGCATCTACAGTTTATAGGCATCCATGTTCAAAACATTTGTGGTTTTCCAGTTGCAAATAACAATCATTATGAAAACGTATGTCAGTTTACCTTTATGTTCCTTTGTGATCTTAAAAGACAAGCGTACACGGGTCACATGCAACCCCAACAGCGTCATATTAAAAGGCAAGCGTACACGGGTCACATGTAACCCCAGCAGTTTGATATACTGAGAGATATAAAGGACAACAAGGAATATTCCTACAATCAGATTACCCTCATCAGTCGTCTTTAACTGATTTTGAATAAGCATATTTTGTTTCTATTGTTCATTTCAAGGTTTTAGGTATTTATGTGTGTTAAAATGAGAGAGAGAGAGAGAGAGAGAGAGAGAGAGAGAGAGAGAGAGAGAGAGAGAGAGAGAGAGAGAGACTGAATGAGTTAGATTACAGGTATTACTTTGAAAATTATTCTTTAAAAACATTGCATTCATTTGGGAAATTGTACTCTTTCGAGCATTACATAATGGCACTTTAACTCCCATTTTTATAGATTGTGTTGTGGACCATTTTATGAAAAGTAAACAGACTTTTGTGTGAATTCTCCAAGATTCCCGATGAAAATTTGCACATGAATCTTGAATATATAAGTAAAATTCTGTGCATTTATTGCCCAGTCAGAAATAAATATTACAATGCTGAGGTTTATGGGACAACCGCAAGCAAATGTAAACATGTGCATTTTGTAAATAAGCCTCTAATAGTTAGAAGATAGGACTTGTAACATGATATTTGAAACTGGATTTTGACCGTAACGTATTTTCGTATTACCGTCCTTTACAATAACAAAAGTCATAAACAATTCTGCCGATTTAAACCTGGCTAAAATTTAAAATATTCTCTACAATTATCCATAATAATAATAGCAATAATAATAATAGTAATAATAATAATCTGATATTCATGTTTGAGTGTAAAATTGAGTAAAACTTCTTTTAAACAACTATCGTAAACTATCTAAATATATCACTCTTTTCACACCTCCAAGTCTTATCTGACAGTGGAAAGGAAAGGAAGTCAATTAGCCACTAACTGTAACCTATACATGAAATGGACATCTCTAACATATTTTTCTTTACCCCTGGAGAGAATGAATGTTCATGAACATTGCATGGAGCAGCAGAGAGGGTGAATCCTACAACGTTTTTAGACAAAATTTTGATTGAAATCCTAAAACGAGCCTTCCTACGATCAAAAAAAAATGTCTCAGGGGCAAACCCTACAACGTTTTTAGACAAAAAATTTATTGAAATCTCCCTATGAAATCATTTTAACTAAAAAAATGAAAACGATTTTTTAACTAATTTTGGTCGCAACTTGTTGTCATCCACCCTCTCTGCTGCTATGGGTTAACAGAAAATAATAAAATGATTTTAACCGAATATTTGATCCAGTCCGATACGATATCGTGTCCGAGGATCATGTAGATTTATTGTTGCGAATCCGTGCGGAGTCGACTGAGCATAACTAAAGAAATCTCGAAATTGATTGAAGTCCATATCAGAACACCATGTCTGCCAAATATTTCGTAGCGTATGAGTATCAACTCCGTTGAATACAGACAATAAATTACAGTTATCTCTGATGACTTTTGGAACCTGAGTGTAGCGTTGAGTGACATATATCACGTCAGTGTTTTTATGCCTGCCTCTGGAAAAGATCCTAGCAGGATTTTTTTGTTTATCTAACATTATATCGTCGTATACGACTAAATTGTTAATATCTCCATCAATATCATCAATGCTCGGTGCTTCATCGATATCGGTTATAAACTCAATAATACCCTCTCCGGATTTTTCTACCGCGCTGTCGTTAAAATCTTTTAGCACTTCATAACATCGTTGATCATCTACGCTAGGGGCAATTAAATACAACTTATCCCACTTCATCCATCTCATTATTAAATTGAGCAACAATTGCGTTTTACCGGATCCAGATGGCCCGATTATAATCATCCGGATAGAGTTTGGTAGCGCTGCATGATGCTTAATTGGTTCTCTTGTTTTCGTCGCTGAAAAATCAATTATATCCATATTTCTATACATAAATTATGGATCTATATTGTGTGAAGTGTAAAACGCGTACTGGCACAGATGATGTGACGACGATTACAACTAAAAATAACCGATCAGCGCTTTCTGGTAAATGCGTGCAATGTGGTACAAAGAAATTTAGATTTGTGTCTATGAAATCTGATTTAAAAAAAAACGAGGAGGTGATATCGCAGCCAAATTAGCAAAACTCCCTGGAACCCCATGGGCAAAGTACCCCGGAGAAAAGCACCTCCCAGGATATAGCTACTGTGGACCGGGAACCAGACTTGATATCAGACTCAATAGTCAAAATCAACCCAACCCCGGTGAAGAACCAATAAACGCCATTGATAAGGCCTGTCACCTTCATGATGTTGCTTATAAAAGCAGCAATCTGCAACACAGGCATCTAGCAGATGTGAAATTAATTCATGCGTTAAATGCTATTCCTGATAAATCCTTCAAAGAAAAATTGGCTTCATTTTTAATAAAATCGGCTATGAAAAGTAAATTGATGTTAGGTGCCGGTAATTAATAATATGGAATCAATTTATTATTCTCCGAGGGGATACTGGAGGGGTAACGCTGCAATCAATAAACTCGCTAGAGCTGCAAAAGTGAAAAAAAACCACTGCGGCTCATTGGTTATCCAAACAGGCACTATGGCAAATTTATCTACCACCGCCTAAACAAATTCAATTCTCGCATTTTGATGTGACCGCTCCTAATGAAGTTCATCAGGCTGATATATTATTTCTGCCACATGATCGTGGTTACAAATATGCGTTAACCGTAGTTGATATTGCAAGTCGATACAAAGAAGCAGAACCGTTAAAAACAAAATCAGCCACTGAAGTCGCTTCTGCATTTGAAAGGATTTATCGACGAGGTCCTCTGCGTTGGCCAAATCTATTGCAGGTTGATCCTGGCAAGGAATTTCAGGGTGCAGTGTTATCTACAATGAAACATCATAATGTCACCATACGACGAGGGCATACTGCGCTACATCGCGATCAGGCCATTGTAGAACGATTTAATCGGACGATTGCTGAGCGGTTATTTGGATATCAATACGCAAAAGAATTCATTCAAGAAAAGCGATCCAGTGAATGGGTTAAAAGATTACCATCTGTGATTACTGCACTGAATAACGAGATTACTAGAACAATCAACATGAAACCTATCAACGCGATTAAAAAGAAGTCAATACCCGTACAACCACAAAAAGATTTCCCTAGAAACGCTAGCGTTTCCCAACCAATTCTTGGTAGTAATGTCATTGTGAGGTACTTATACGAACCAGGAGAGCTTGAAGGGGGTAGAAAAAGGGCTACTGATCCTATTTGGAGCGTCACTACGCATAAGATATCTAGTATAACACGATCTACGGGTAGACCTCCAATCTATGAACTGGATTCAACTGCCCCTCAACGTGGTTTTACTAGACAACAATTACAAGTGATACCCGAGGATACTCAATTGCCACCCCATGGTCTTAACTAGCACCGTTGCGTCTATTGCACTCAAGACAAGTCAACATCACATTATTTCTGACATGACCGAGATTGTTATTTTTTCTGTCTACGGTGAATTGGCGAGGATCCTTATCCGAATACTGCCAACGCATTATACAATTGCAACTCGCGCAGTGATTATTCTGTTGTTTCTTCAAAGTGATTATTAGTTCAGCATCAATATCAAATTCTCGTTGTTTTTTTTGTCCTGTTGTTTGTAACCGGAGAGTTTTTATTAATGATGCTAACATCAATATCATCCATTGTTGTGTCATTATCATCGCCAATGATTTCATCATCGAAGACAATTCTTCGAAGTTGATTTATTTTTCGTACTCTGGATACTGCGAGATAGACTAAATTCGACCATTCGATGTGATTATCCACCATCCAAACAATTGTATCCGATATAGTCAATCCCTGTGAAGAGTGTATTGTTGCTGCGTATCCTAGCGTCCACGGGGATTTATTAGCACGCAATGCATCTTCAACGACATTGATATCAACCAGCACAATATCATTTAATACCAGAATTTGTTTTTCATTCTGTCCTGGAATATCAACTTCAATATTCTGTTTTCGTGTATCCGATGGCCTATAACAAAGGGGTACTGGAAGCGTTGCAAATTTTTCTTTATGCAATTCAAATAACTTCATCTGAAGTGTATCCCTGACTATTTTTCTACTTGCAATGATCAAATCGTTTGGTCTCCACGCTTCCCAGAAATCATTCATTGGGGTTTCTGAAATCACTTCACGCGCTATTTCGCATTGGATTCTATCCGGTTGTAATCTAATTAGCGCTTTGAACTCGCGTAATCGTTCATCAAGTGATCTATAATCAGTGGTGATTTCTTCATAGTAGTCTACAAAACCCTTTAGCCATTCATGTGGAGATGCACCGACAAATGGTGGTGGTTGGCCGTGATCCCCGCACATGACGACTTTTGTGTTTTTGTTTAACAACCACTCAAGAAATGTTTTTAATACATCTAATGACACTGTGCATATTTCATCCCAAATTATGATTTCAGGAATGAATTTATCACCCATACGCTCAGGAGTCCATTTGTCACCTTTCCATCGAAAAAAACTGTGATAAGTGCAAGCATTTACCCCTCGTTGTATCATCTCTCTGGCGAGTCTGTGAGTCGGTGTTAACACAATCATGTTAGTAGAAATACAAGTATTTCCACCACCACGATATAATTCAATTGCACGAGTTGTCTTTCCTGACCCACCACAACCGTTTAAATAAACTGTCTTGTATCTACATACTGGATCAGATACCGGTGGTGCATTAGAAAATTCTGATTGAATTTCAATACGGTTACAACAAAGATATTTATCATCCATGGCAACGTCTGCGGATTCACAATACTCATGTAGCATCTCCTTTTTAAATCGCCAACGCCCCCAATTTTCTTCGGGATCTGTGAATGCCGCTACAGCTGATTTGTACTTATTGTGTATATACATCGAATCAGTGGCCACTCTAACCGCGGTATTAGGAAATCTATTTATCATCGAAAATAGATTAATAGAAGCATAGGCTAGCATTGAACTTCTCAAATGTGTGTACTGGGAATTATATCCATCACAGTAGGTAACAACCGTACCTAATTTCTCACCATTGGATAGAAAAGCATCCTTACGGGATACAAGTTTTCCCTGTTTCATTAAATCCGCTACAATAAAATCGTATTCAGCGACATCTATGATCAACCGCGAAGAATATTTTGCGTTATCGTATCGTCCACCCTGGGTAAATTTACCGGTTATTCTTCTTCCGAGATCTTTTGCTTGTTCTTTTTTAATTTCAAATAACTTCTTAGACCAATTTATGATTTCTTCTTCACTGAAATCTGGAAACTGTTTTCTTAGTTCGTTGATTATTCTATCTAGATCGGGTTGTGGTAGCCAAACTTCTTTCTGAGCTCGATAGCATATAATAGCATCGGAAACAATCAACGATATTAGCATACCACAATCAATCATATATCTCAATAGCACTATTGGCATCCAGTGTTTTTCAGAAAGGTGTCTACCGAGCCAAACATAACTACACGGATGTAACCCTGTAGCTAATTCGAATGATATCACACGAGCGAATCCGGTTAAGTCAAAATCAGGCAATGGTCCATTAATCGCAACACGAGTCATTTCATGCGTGGGGTGTCCAAATCGTTTGAAGTACTCAGCGCATTCCCCATACCCGAGAAAACTTCCGGGATAACACGCGGCTATATCAATTGAAATCATACCATCACATGAGTATTTCGTATTCCACAGTCCTCCATGACCAAATTCGACGCAACTCAATTTAACATCCTCGAGAAAATCATTTCGTGTTGGACGCCATGAGTTTTTTTCTCTTGCGAAGTGAGCTACCACTGATGGAATAGTAAAACTATCCGTGAGTAGTTTTTCATGGGAATTCTCCGGTGAAAAATCACTAGCGATTTTTCTCATTCTGTTATCTAATTCTTCAATGCGATATAATTCACCATTTGGTTTTACAAATTGATCGAATTCTTCATCACTTCTAAGTAACCACACTGACACAGGATCATCCTTACACAACGCATGAATAGCATCAAATAATTTCTCTTCATAGAAAACATCCCCGACGAACTCCTTAGGGATATATTTCACGGTTCGTTCTCGTGGAAATATTGTTACCGCAGGTGTCCACGCGTGTTTGTTATGATCAATAATCTGTATTGGAGCTCCATTTTTGTTATATTTCGGTTCGTATAAAACCTCTCCGGTTATCGTCATAACGGTTATTGGGAATCGTAATGATGTTTCTAATTTAGCTATATCAGAAATCTTTGCACCATGCTGTTTCACTGTCAGTTCCCACTCGGTTATTTTCCTACGTCGCAGATCAGTTAGTTTATTTCCTCGGGATGCATTTGTGAAGTGTTCTATTATTCGTTCTGCTACACAATTAAGCCCTGACGAATATTTCATAGGAGCTAGTTTTGCGATATCGGGTTTATCATTTAACGGATATATCCCATAAACCATTGCTGTTACGGGATAAGATCTTTCGTAGTATGGTTTATCAATGCCGGTTAGAATCCCTGGTTTGGAATCTCTACTCACAATGACAGCTTTTTTATTCTTGAGGATTGGTTCAAATTTATCCTTAATAATCCATTTGCCATCGACTTCGATAATGAATTTGATTCGGAAAAAATGCCGTTTTTCCCCAACACGTGAAATTATCACTGCTGCTTTTTCATCAGTCATGGTAGCATCAACAACACCATCAATTCGAAATGTTGACCAACAATAAGATGCTCCATCACGCTTGAATTCATTAAAACAGTCTCTGATTTTACTAATCATGGCTTTATCAAGAATTGTATTCTTTGGTGTATTAGAAACTATATCGAGATTGAATTGAGCATCTTTCCAGGGGTAATCTCTCTTGGACGTTTTCTTTGGTTTATCGAGATTAAATCTAGGATTGATTTTGTTACGTTTTTTGGGTCTATCGAGATTAAATCTAGGACTGATTTTCAATAATCTCTTAAACTCTTTCATGTTTCCGTCTCTTGGACGTTTGTTACGTTTTTTGGGTCTATCGAGATTAAATCTAGGACTGATTTTCAATAATCTCTTAAACTCTTTCATGTTTCCGTCTCTTGGACGTTTGTTACGTTTTTTGGGTCTATCGAGATTAAATCTAGGACTGATTTTCAATAATCTCTTAAACTCTTTCATGTTTCCGTCTCTTGGACGTTTGTTAAGTTTTTTGGGTCTATCGAGATTAAATCTAGGACTGATTTTCAATAATCTCTTAAACTCCTTATCAGCATTGAATTCAGCATTGTTCGAAGTCAATCTCTTGAACTCTTTCATGCGATACTAAAAACAAGTCTCTAAATGAAAGATTTATGTATAATGAATCCCTGCAAATGAATCAGTCATTGAATTAGACAAATAGTATAGTATACGAATGAACCAAGAATTCAGACAACACCCTGTGAGTACAAATTATGAAGCATCCAGTGATGGTGTTGTAAGAAACCGTAGACTGAAGAACCCAGTTGGGTGGGATAATGGTATGGGGTATTTGTTCTTTACTGTTGGAAAGAAGAAATATTACAATCATCGTTTCGTGTATGAATGTTTCCATGGATTGATCAAAGATGGTTTTGTTATTGATCATATTGATTCTAATCCGAAGAACAATTCCTTATCAAATCTTCAAGCAATCACACATAGTGAGAATACCAAACGAGGGGGGACTGGGAAATACTCGAAAAAAGCGAGACCTGTGAAATCTTTGAATACAATAACTAACGAAGAAAAAGTATTTAAATCAATATATGAAGCCGGCAAGTATTTCAATATTTGTAGACCCTCAGTACGATATGTTGCAGAGGGGGTTTGTCGATCGGCTATTTCAAAAGGGACCGGACAGAAAATTCGATTTAGTTATGTCTAATGCGTCATATTTTTCATTTAGAAATATATCATTATTATAGAATAATGAATTCTGAAAACATGAATAGCATTTTATCCGAGATTTCAAAATTGAAAGGTTGGGATATTGAACTATCAGATGGGTTAAATCCTGATCAAATCATGTCTGATTTTCAGGATATAGAATACGGAGTTAACAACAATAAATATATGCTACCAAAGAAGTATGCGCTCATCAAAAGAATTCAGAATTCTATTAAGGACTCTCTCGCATTTTCCAGTGACGTAAGTGTGTTCGCTCCGTTGTATACCATCGTAGAACGAATACGAAAAGAATTGGGGTACGAATACGAATTGAAAAAGGAGGTTAATTCTAAAGTTAGAAACCTACGGGCGTTAATTCAAGAAAATGAACAATTTTGATTGACCGACCATTTATCATTATTTGATTGACCGACTATTTATCATTATTTGATTGCCCGACCATTAATCATTTTTTTTTTAGCCGACCCTCAAGGGATGTCAAAAATCGATGGTGTTAGGTCGGGATTGAAAAATTGTTTTACAATTGAAAAATTGTTTCTGATTTTAAATAATGGTCAATGAAGCATTAACAACCCGATTGGCTCGTGAACGACTGGATGCAATCAGGAGATTTGTACCAATTCGTGACTCTGTACGGAATAAACTACAACAACGACAACAAGCGCAGACTGACTTTTCTGTGTCAAGTGAACAACTGTTTACTCCGATAACAAGTGCGACCAAAGATGTGAAAAAGTTAACTGAAGCAGCGATATACGGAGATATTCCTGAGCGAGAACGAGTAAAGAAGGCGCCGCTGTTTGATACGCTTGAAAAGATAGCAGCAGAGACCGGACAAACACGCGCAGGGATACAACAGTTATCCAGTGATATAAAAACTCAGCGCGAGTATGAACGATTAGCTGATATTGATGATTCTGCGCCTGAAACTCAAAGAGTTTCCACACCTGAACCACAACTTGTTGATGTCGTCACCCCAAAAGGTATCCCCTTTATAGACAAACTCACCGAAGAAGCTATAACACAAATCAAACGACCTCAATTGGAGAAACACCAGGATTATACGACTTTTGGTGATTTCGCCGCCAAAAGCTTTGATTCTAGAAAAGATTTTTTAAAAGACGAGTATAAAAACAGTAAAATAAGCCGAGATGAATGGGTTAATTGGTTGTATAAAACGAATAAGGGGATTACTGGTAATTTGAAAAAGGATACAATTGAGTATAGATCTTTTAAAGTAGGAGTTGATAGTTATGGTATACAAAAACAACAAGAACGAGAAAAAAAAAGTCGAGGCCGACAAAGGCAATTACTTGATGATAGTGAGGGCGCAACTGGTACAACTGAGGAAACAAGCGGAAAAGGATATTCGATTGGAAATCCAAAGGATGTCTTTGACTCTACCACGACATGTCCTGGTAGTGTTATCAATGATATATCACGATTAGAGGTTCTCATCGGAGGGAAACGAGCTGGAAACAACTCACCGGAAATAATTAATGAAGCAGCTGATATCTGTAGACGTTTATTTCAAGGCGGTATCATGGATATCAAAACATATCGAGATTTCATTGACGAGTTAGTAGAGGATTATCACAGTGATTAATCACCGGGATTGAATAAAAACGCTAGCGTTTCCAATTGAAAAATGGTTTCTGATTTCAAATAATGATCATACACTACAATCATGATAAACCAACCCCCGTCTACGTAGTTAATTCACGGTTTCCGGTTTATAGAGCATACTACGGAGATGGTTTAGGCAATACCATTGCAGGGTTATTTGCGAGAATGGCTCCAAAAGTGATGCCGTTAGCTAAACAACTAGGAATGAAAGCAATTGAAGTTATTCGTGATAAGGGTATTGGTGCTGTTGGAGATCTTGCTGGAAAAGCATTTTCAACTGCGAAGAATAAATTAACATCATTAGTGAAATCACGAAGTGATTTACGAAAAAAGAAACCGTTACCGTCTACAGCGGAAATGCCTGCAAGTGTTAGTAGAATTATAAATAACGCAGTAGACGAAAAATTAGCGTCGATGGCTTTAACTCCCTTGATAAATCAAGGGGACCAAAGCAATATTGCAAATATGATAGCAGGAAGCGGCTTTAAAAAACTACGTCGATGAAAATCGTTTATGATTTCACGATTTAGACTCTGATAAATAGAATAAAATGTTCAAAAAATCACATGATCCGGCGTTTGATATAGACGCTCCAGTTGGCAAGGATGATTCTGTACGCGATTATCAATATTACGCTTATCATGCAATAGACGCAAATAGTCGATCGCGAATTGAACTTCAAGTCCATGATACCAGTAAATACTTTTTGCCCTGTGAAGCATTTATTGAAGTAGAAGGAGAACTTGTAACAGCTGCTGATACTACTGCTGTACCAGCACCGTATCCAGATGGTACTCAAGTCGGTTTTGTCAATAATGGTATTATGGCGTTATTTGAGAGTGCTAGATATCTCATTGATGGAAAAGAAATCGAGTCGATAGATCGCGATGTTGATGTAGCTACAACAATAATCGGGTTAGCGAGATATTCCGATGATTATACAAGATCAGCAGGACCCTCTATGATGTTTGCAAAAGATGGTAAGAATACCGCTGGAGGAAAACAATTCGTTGTAAGACGACCAAATGATCGTGCTGCTAACCCTGCTCCTGCTGGTATCGAAGATATGATTATAAACAACGATCCTAATTTCAATCTAGGAGCTGCAACACGAAACTCAATGTTGGGAGTAGGGCGTAAATCATTTTCATGCACGATTCCACTGCATCACATATTTGGATTCTGTAGAAACGTCAGAAAAGTTATTTATGGGGCGAAGCATACAGTATCGCTTGTACGAAAAAGTGATGATAATGACGCAATTTGGAGGATTCCAGCAGATGCTGCAAATCCCAATGCTGATGCCGGTAAAGTCAATTTAACAAAAATATCATTGTGGATGCCAGTGTTGACTCCAGCAATCACCGCAGAAGAACGATTACTATCATTTATGGACCAAGGAGGAAAGTCGTTGTTGAGTTGGCTAACCGTGAGTACAGATGTGAAGCAATCAAATCTGAACGGGTTATTCACGTGGAATCTAGCATCAAAACAAGGTGTTGCTGCGCCACGTCATATATTTATTGCGTTACAGGATAACGCACGAGTTGGCAATCAACTCTCCAGCCATATGATATTTGATCAGTTAGGTGTGAAAGACGTCTCACTGAGAATAAACGGCCAGCAGGAACCATCTGAGGATATACAACTTAATTACACAGAAAATCATATTGCACGAGTTTATCATCGTCTGTTGTCATTTATGGCACGTGATCAAAATGTTGATACTGGTTTGCAAATATCACAATTTGATTTTAAAAATCTGTATCCGATCTACTACTTCTCACTGGAACATCTCGATTTAACAAGACAGTCCGTCGTTGATATACACTTTAGAGCTAATGTGACTCGTGGTGCTATTGCTAATTATAGAGCGGTTGCTGTCATTCTCAGTGATAAATCAATGCTACTTGAAGGTGTTGGTGGAAGAATGAGAGTGGTAGATGCCCCAGTAGAAAACATGTAATTGAAATTGTAAACGATTTAGAATCAATCTATTATGTATAATGTCATATAGTGTTATTAGTGTTACGTTAACTCCCGGTCAATTAAAAAAATTGCAATCGGAATCAGCTAAAAAATGTGGAACCACAATCACGTTGAAACCCAACCAAATGACTGGTGGTGCAAATAAACTATCGCTGACAACTCGTCAGGTGAAACATTTCAATGATGCACTTGCAGCCAAAAAAGGTGTTCAGATTACTCTTTCTGCGGCTGCTATCAAAAATATGATTAAAACAGGCGGTATATTTCCGTTGTTAGCTGCGATTCCAGCATTGATTGCAGCAGCAGCCCCAGCGGTGGCTAAAGCGGCAGCGTTAGGAGCCGTTGGTACTGCAGCAGGAATGGCACTAAAGAAGGCAACTGGGAAAGGATATAAAAAAAAGGGACGATCCGTTCACGGATTGGGTCTAAGACTACCAGGAACCCCGTATTCGTGGTACAGCGGGAGATCCGTTCACGGATCAGGCCTGAGACTACCAGGAACGATTTATTAATTGAGGAATCGAAGATTCCTATGTCCAATTTTGATTTAATGGATGCTGCTAAAAAACTAGCGATTAAAAACTTCAGAGGTGTTTTTATGAAAGATCAATTACCACATCAACCAAACGAAACTGAAACAGGTATTATTAATCTCGATATCAGCACCGGACCTGGAACTCACTGGGTTGCATACGCTATTGATCCACGTGGGATTGTTTATTTCGATTCATATGGATTAGCCCCACCAAAAGAGTTTATGCGGTATATAAAAACCCTTCCAATGAAGACTTGGTATTCTACGCTACCAACACAACAAATGAATGACCCACCAATATGTGGCAGCGAAGTATTAAATGTCCTTGACGCTATTTCTAACTCCTTGAGTAACCCAAGCGGAAAACCACCACATGTTGTCGTGAATGAATACACTAGTAATCGCTGGCAACGACGAAGTCGTCAAAAACGATTTTAGAGAGAGAAAGAGTTTTACAATAACATGATTGATATTTGGGGGAGATCTTTGAAACCCAAACCCGATGGCACTGCACCACCTGATTCTGTCAAGGATGTAAAAAAACTAATCAAAGATGAAATAGCTGAGACGTTGAACTTAACAAGTGTTGATCCTAATGAAATAGTTGTATTTCAAGACAAACAGGGTAAATTGAAATCCAGTGATGTGTCATTGGATGATATTTTAGTTAAACAACGAAACGCAATCGAGAACACCGTTGCGTTATTTTCCGATCAGGGTAAATTGAAAACCAGTAATATTTCTCTGGATGATATTTTGGTTAAACAACAAAACGCAATCGAGGATACTATCGCGTTATTTTCCGATCAGGGTAAACTAAAACCGGGTGTACTCGTTTCGACGATTACAGATCGATTAAAAACTCTCAACGATGAGTTAAAAAATTTTTTGGTTGTACTAACAGCACTTGAATCTAAAATTGAAGATAACGGAAAACAGTTTTCAGTTTTTCGTAGAAATATCATTGATAAATTTATTGGAACCCAGTTGGATAAAATTGAAATAAAACTCCCTGATATTAAAAAATCCATCGATGAGACGAAAAACTTCATCGAAGCCGTCAAAGGTGATTTTTCGAGGATGATAACAATCATTGAAAAAACAAAAATTCCTCATGAGAAAACCAACAACGTAGTATATACAATCCAACACGGATCATTTGAGTGGACACCTGCAAACAACAAATTAGATATCACAGCTACTATCAAGGGTATTTATCGATTAACGCTGGTAGCACCAATTCAATTTAATATATCATCGTCGAGTTCATCCGGGGTCAACAATACGATTTCAACTATCATCGACAAGGATAAAACTGAACGGTTAACGATAAAAGCCGATGATAAAAGTTTGGCTAAGGCATCAGTAACATGGTATCTGGAATTCGTAGCGGATTTAAGTAAATAACTAAATTGAAAGGATTTCACAATTGAAAACGCTAGTGTTTTTAAAATAAAAATGATTTCATCAACTCAATGTCGCTATGATCAGGTCAGAGAATTTCAGAATAGACTCAAAACCCTCACTGAGGAGTATCAAATAAAAATAAAAAAATACCGACGAAGAATCACCGCAATTGATGTTATTATATACTCGGTGTCAAGCGTTCTCACTGGTGCCGGAATAATACTTGCATCGGTTACAATGATTGCCCCGGTCGTAGTTCCAATTTGCATTTCTGCGGTGGCTACAATCGGGGGTATATTAACCGGGATAGCAAAAAAGATATCATCATGCAGCCAGAGTAAACTGCAGAATTACTTACTTCAATTTCATATTGCATCAACCGCATATTCGCAATTATCATTGATGATATCGTCGTCACTCGACAATACGATTATATCAGATAGTGAATTCTCAGCGATGGTCTGTATTTTTGATTCCGCGATATCGAAATTAGAGCGACAACATGAGTATAATAACAATGACAACACCGATGGAATCAGAAAACACGAACCCAAAAAACAAAATGATCTCAATAATATCAACATTACCAGATTGTGAATTCTCAGTGATGGTCAGTATTTATGATTCCTCGATACCAAAATTAGAAATAAATCATGAGTATAATGACGACACAGCAGGAATTACTTCAACAAATAGTGGAGAACACGAAACCAGTACAAACGAGTATGATATCAATAACATCAACGAATCCAGAATTCAGTGTGAATTTCCCCTCTCCGGTCCCAGTGAAGGAGATAGCGCTTGCAAAACTACGAGTGTATCACAGTTGGCCTAATATCAGATCAAAACCATTTGGTGGTCAACAACCGAATAATTCTTTAGTGTTTGCAAATGAGAATAAACCCGACGGAACCCCAGACTGGAAAGTTGTTTCGATACCAACAGGGTCATACCAAATCGAACAAATCAATGATGAATTCGCGCGTAGAATAAAATCGATTACTGGAAAAGAATCAAAAATCGCTATAACAGTTCATGAGCCGACGCTATCATCTGCCATTGAAATAAGCACAGAAGGATACGTCGTAGATATCTATCAAAGCTCAATAAGAACCGTACTAGGATGGCCTGAATTACCACCCCAGAGTAAAACTCTGGGGAAAACCGTTAATGTACCAGAACCTAAAAAATCTGATTATGTCACAGACAGGACAAAACCTGATAATCCAATAAAGAGTTACAAAGAGTGGGTACCTACAGAATTTTTTAGTATCTTTGAAGATAGTAACGGGAAATTTCTTATGGCTAACATTTTTAAACTCGATGACAATTTCAAAGCAATGAATAATGATTTTCCACTGTTGTTAATATCTCTTAAATCCGGCTATCTCACCCGAGATGAATTTATCAGCGTTGTAGAACTATGTAACAAAATCATCAATGACATGGAAACATTTAATTCACAAATTATTCAAGAGATATTAGATGACAGTAATCCTGAAACAAGAAGAGTTTTTGCAGAAGAATATAATATCCCCGTCAAAGATATTCCAACAGTCAAACTACAAGGATATAACGTACCTAAACTACAAAAATCTCTCAGTGATGCCATCGATGTCGGTTTCAAAATAATTCATGATACATGGAAAAAAACAACATCACCGGAAATAAAAATCCTCAAACATAATAATGATCCAGATGGTGGCGGTAGGCATATCGCTCCGTTCAACGTGAATATTTCAACGGTGATTGCGCTCAATTTAGTGTGTGATGTTATCGAAGGAAGCTATCAAATTAATCTCGAACGATCAAATCAAGCTCAGCAAGGATATATTTTGTATTCATTTGCACCAACAGCTCCTCCAGGGTATTTAATAATTGAAAACCCAATTAATCCAGTCTACATGCGGTGCCATAATAATTCATTAACGAGAATTAATTTCAAACTCACAGATCAGTCCAATAATCTGATTGATTTACAAGAGGAGGTGTTAGTGATTAGTTTGTTTGTAAAGTCCTAAGGACTTTCATCATAAATGATTTTCATCCTAAGGACTGGATCAAATATTCGGTTAAAATCATTTTATTATTTTCTGTTAACCCATAGCAGCAGAGAGGGTGGATGACAACAAGTTGCGACCAAAATTAATTAAAAAATCGTTTTCATTTTTTTAGTTAAAATGATTTCATAGGGAGATTTCAATAAATTTTTTGTCTAAAAACATTGTAGGGTTTGCCCCTGAGACATTTTTTTTTGATCGTAGGAAGGCTCGTTTTAGGATTTCAATCAAAATTTTGTCTAAAAACGTTGTAGGATTCACCCTCTCTGCTGCTCATGGTCCAATTTATAGCAAACATGGACGTTTACATAACTCATACATCAGTTATAACAATGAATAACATCCATTCTATCCCTCTGCGGGTTCGTGGTTGTAGAAATAGAAGATGTTTGACGACAACGCCTTGTTAATATGACCATCCATTCAGGAGCATTTGTGGTAATATTTTCAGTACGTTCATTGTGGCAGTCATATTAGATGTCAGTAAGGCATTGTGTTCATTTCAGACCAACTAGATATTACAATTAATCCTCCGGTGAAAACACTACATCATAATAATCTTATACTCTGGAGATGCAAACTGGTGACCACATTGTATGTCAGATTGGCAAAATTTTCATTCTGGATCAACAAGAAACTATAATAAGTTTTCTTTCGAACATTCATCTCGGCATAGGGCTTCGTTTTGGAGAGGGACTGAATAGATTTCTAACATGACTGCAGCTGCGGTCATATTAAAAGTCGGATTGAATCCTAGTTCATTAAGGAGCAGCTGTGCATCATGAGACGTGTGCTGGTGATAGATTCGATTCGGAAGGACAAGTGATAATAAAATCTTCGAAAAGATGGCCACTGTGGTATGGGTACTTTTTTCACTTTAACCCAGCTAGTGATCATAAAATTAATATTAGAAAAGCCCAATGTTAATACGACCATTCATTCTTCTGAAGAAAGGATACATGAATTTAAATAAGGCAGCTTTAAATGCCATATCAAATATTTTAGCGGCTGGAGCGACTAATAGCCACGAGAAGTCTTCTGGTGAAATCCTCGTTTCAGTATGCTTTCCGTTCAGCAATAACAAGATTTTCAAAGAGGATTGATGTGGCGGCGATGTTATAGGTCCGGCAACTTGTGGATGTGTATATGTGGTTTCATGGCTACATCAAAGTAGTTTAACAGAATATGGCGTTAAAAGACTGATTGACGTTGGGCAACAGACAGCAGACCAGACAATAAGCTATTATATTTTACGACCAGTAAAGTTATAACCAATTAAGTTGTACATTTTTCTTTTTTTCCGTTCACCTAATGTTCAATATGATACTAATAAATGCTACTGAACGTTATATAAATTATTGCATTTCCTTCCTCTTCCCAATTCATGGATTTCAATATAAGTATTATACTAAACTTATCCAAGAAAAGAACAAGCATTAACAGAATTTGGCGATATTATCGTTTTCCTACGCTTGCAAAAAATGAGTTTCAACCGAGCTCATGATGGGAGGGACAGATTCTGTACTTTCTAAGATGTTATAAAATAATGTTCAAATCTTCTATTCAGTAATATCGTTGTTCACAAAGAAAAAGAAAGTAGGACTTCAAAAAGAAAAAGGTACCTGCTGGTGATTAAACTGTATCTCACATTTTCACGTACCTCATCTCGGTAATACAGGGCGTACAAGATATTTTCCTCTTCACAGGTATATGCTCTCTTAGTATCTTTAAAACCTTACTGACCGTAAAAGATCACAAAAACTTACCCATGTCCGTTAATGTCTCAGATAAACCGATCACGTTTCTTCCACTTATTCTGAAATTAACATATAATCAAGATTTGAATTGAATCTAGTAAATTGCAAAGTAGTTCTGGTTATTACGTTTTGTCTAAAAGTAGTAACACTGGTATTTTCTAAACCATGGGACTGAACTCTCGATGAATATTGCTTAACGAGCAATTCAACAAGTAAATGTTGTTTAAAAAAGTCATGCTTCTTTGGACAAAATTCTAAGAATTATATAACTACTGATTTGAAAAAATCGATGCATTTCATGAGTACGAAACAAAAACCTTAGTTAGAAATTATTATACTCACATTTATCTTATAAATTAAACAAAGAATTGAAATGTCAACAAACACAACGAAAAGATCGCAAACTAACAACTAAAAAGAACACAACAACATCAACAAACAAGGTATAATCGTGCTTCAAAATTAAATCGTACAACAGTATAACAGCAACCCAGCGAAAACTCTGAGATAAAATAAACTTCAAAATGATTTTGAAATTATTTTTTAATGGTCCTCTATCAGAAACAAGTAAATTGCTCCAATAAATTTTAATATTGGAGGGTTTACACAGGCAGTTTAAGAATCGCCATCTTATCGTTACTTTTGCACGTTTCTTCCACTTATTCTGAAATAAACAATCAAGATTTGATTTGCGTCTAGTGATTTGCAAAGTAGATCTGGTTATCCCGTATTGTCTAAAATTAGTAACACTTTCTTTTTCAAAACAATGGGACTGAACTTTTTGATGAATATCGCATATAACGCAATTGAACAAGTAATTCTTATTTAAAAGAATCGTTCTTCTTTGTGAAAAATCTACGAAATGTCACACTCCTGATTTGAAAGTGCCGATGCCTGTCATGAGTACGAAACAAAAACCTTGATTAGAACTTATTAAACTCAGTTATCATCTGATAAATAAAGAAAACAAATAAAACGTCAACAAAAACAACGATAATGTCACAAATTATCAACCAAAAACACCAATAAAAAAAACAAGGTAAAATTGTACTTAAAAAATAAAACGTATAACAAGAAACCAGTGAAAATTCGAAGATGTAAATAAACTTTCAAATGATTTTCAAATTATTTTAGGATGGTCCTATATCAGCTAATATTTAATTGCTCTAAGACTTTTAAATATTTGTGGGCTTATAGCGGCAGATTTAGAATCTCGATGTTTTAGATACGTTTGCAAGTTTATTTATAAATGTTGGAATATACCATACACAAAAGTTAAAAAGTTATATTTATATATTATACATTCCAATCACGAGGTGATTGTTACCTGAAAGTTTATTTTATTGACAAATCGGATGTGAAAGTCTTTAGGAGTTGGGAATTTACCTACATTCATTTAATTATCTCCATTCATCGTCAACTGATTGGCAATAACACATGTTGTTAAACTATATTTATGTTTATTTATTTTAAGATTCCGGAGTTCTAAAACTGAATCAGCATTTTTGGAATCAAAGGGAGAGAGAGAGAGAGAGAGAGAGAGAGAGAGAGAGAGAGAGAGAGAGAGAGAGAGAGAGAGAGAGAGAGAGAGAGAGAGAGAGAGAGAGAGAGTGAATACTATTGATCTATGTCATTCAACAATGATGCAATATCTTTTGTTAGCACCGTATTATGATAAATTTTAAAGTGGAAATAGGATTATATTATTGCCACTAAACTTATATTTCTTCTTGCAGTATTCTTTGAGACACTTTTTAAAACAAAACTCCAATTATGTGACCGTAGGATAAATAATTCACTAATTACTCGAAAACGGTGATGAATACTAGAGCACTGAGCTTTCCTACCTCAACATAAAGTTGTATATATATATATATATATATATATATATATATATATATATATATATATATATATATATATATATATATCGTTCTCCAATTACGGTCATAACTTTCCGAGACATAAGTAACGGATGTTAAAGCAAGATGCAATATTGGGATGCTATCGAGTACAGGGATTAATGTTTTAATCGATAAAAATCGAATGTCATGATATCAAAGTTAATAGTGAGGTGAACGGAATGAATACACTTTAAATTTATCTGCATTAGTGCACATTTTCAATTTACTACATCTTTTGCTTGACAACTAAACTAACTGTTCACTTGTATACTCGTTTATTAAGCTGGTTCTGGTGAAGCACAGTTAATTCAGTCGCCGGTTCTGTGTAGGAGCAAGGAGTGAAAACCCTAAGGCAGTTGAACGATGTAATACATTCTCTTCGAGTAAATTCTTGTGTCTGGAGAGGGATGGTCTCTGCCAGACGACTTTTGCCCAAGACACACCGATAATGCTGGACAAATCTGAAGTTACTATACCTGATATAAGTAATATTATAAACTTGTCCAACAAAAGAACCAGCATCAACATAATTTGGCGAGATTATCTTTTCCTCCGCTTGCAAACAAAATGAGTTGAAACCGACCACATGGGGGTGGGTGGACTTTTCGTGTCACTTTATGAGATGTTATAAAATAAATATTTAAAGCTTTTTCTCAGTACCATCGTAGGTCACAAAGAAAATTGACAGGACTTCAATAAGAAAAAGTACCTGCCAGTAATTAAACTGTATCTCACATTTTCACGTAACTCAACTCGGTAATACAGGACATACAATATATTTTCCTCTACACAGGTATATGCTGTCTTGGTAGCTTTAAAATTGGACTGACCCTAAAAGGTTACACAGCAAACTTACCCATGTCCATTAATGTCTCTGATGTACCGATCACGTTTCTTCCACTTATTCTGAAATAAACAATCAAGATTTGATTTGCGTCTAGTGATTTGCAAAGTAGATCTGGTTATTCCGTATTGTCTAAAATTAGTAACACTTTCTTTTTCAAAATTATGGGACTGAACTCTTTGATGAATATTGCATATAACGCAATTGAACAAGTAATTCTTTTTTAAAAGAATCGTTTTTCTTTGTGAAAAATCTACGAAATGTCACACTCCTGATTTGAAAGTGCCGATGCCTGTCATGAGTACGAAACAAAAACCTTGATTAGAACTTATTAAACTCAGTTATCATCTGATAAATTAAGAAAACAAATAACACGTCAATAAAAACAACGATAAGGTCGCAAATTAACAACCAAAAACACCCATAAAAAATAAGGTAATTTCGTGTTTAAAAAATAAAACATATAACATGAAACCAGTGAAAACTAGAAGATGTAAATAAACTTTCAAATGATTTTCAAATTATTTTAGGATGGTCCTATATCAGCTAATATTTAATTGCTCTAAGACTTTTAAATATTTGTGGGTTTATAGCGGCAGATTTAGAATCTCGATGTTTTAGATACGTTTGCAAGTTTATTTATAAATGTTGGAATATACCATACACAAAAGTTAAAAAGTTATATTGATATATTATACATTCCAATCACGAGGTGATTGTTACCTGAAAGTTTATTTTATTGACAAATCGGATGTGAAAGTCTTTAGGAGTTGGGAATTTACCTACATTCATTTAATTATCTCCATTCATCGTCAACTGATTGGCAAATACACATGTTGTTAAACTATATTTATGTTTATTTATTTTAAGATTCCAGAGTTCTAAAACTGAATCAGCATTTTCGGAATCAAAGAGAGAGAGAGAGAGAGAGAGAGAGAGAGAGAGAGAGAGAGAGAGAGAGAGAGAGAGAGAGAGAGAGAGAGAGAGAATTCTATTGATCTATGTCATTCAACACTGATGCAATATCTTTTGTTAGCACCGTATTATGATAAATTTTAAAGTGGAAATAGGATTATATTATTGCCACTAAACTTGTATTTCTTCTGAAGTATTCTTTGAGACACTTTTTAAAACAAAACTCCAATGATGTGACCGTAGGATAAAAAATTCACTAATTACTCGAAAACGGTGATGAATACTAGAGCACTGAGCTTTCCTACCTCAACATAAAGTTGTATATATATATATATATATATATATATATATATATATATATATATATATATATATCGTTCTCCAATTACGGTCATAACTTTCCGAGACATAAGTAACGGATGTTAAAGCAAGATGCAATATTGGGATGCTATCGAGTACAGGGATTAATGTTTTAATCGATAAAAATCGAATGTCATGATATCAAAGTTAATAGTGAGGTGAACGGAATGAATACACTTTAAATTTATCTGCATTAGTGCACATTTTCAATTTACTACATCGTTTGCTTGACAACTTAAGCTAACTGTTCACTTGTATACTCGTTTATTAAGCTGGTTCTGGTGAAGCACAGTTAATTCAGTCGCCGGTTCTGTGTAGGAGCAAGGAGTGAAAACCCTACGGCAGTTGGACGATGTAATACATTCTCTTCGGGCAAATTCTTGTGTCTGGAGAGGGATGGTCTCTGCCAGACGACTTTTGCCCAAGACACACTGATAATGCTGGACAAATCTGAAGTTACTATACCGGATATAAGTAATATTATAAACTTGTCCAACAAAAGAACCAGCATCAACATAATTTGGCGAGATTATCTTTTCCTCCGCTTGCAAACAAAATGAGTTGAAACCGAGCACAAGGGGGTGGGTGGACTTCTCGTGTCACTTTATGAGATGTTATAAAATAAATGTTTAAAGCTTTTTCTCAGTACCATCGTAGTTCACAAAGAAAATAGACAGGACTTCAATAAGAAAAAGTACCTGCCAGTAATTAAACTGTATCTCACATTTTCACGTAACTCAACTCGGTAATACAGGACATACAATATATTTTCCTCTACACAGGTATATGCTGTCTTGGTAGTTTTAAAATTGGACTGACCCTAAAAGGTTACACAGCAAACTTACCCATGTCCATTAATGTCTCTGATGTACCGATCACGTTTCTTCCACTTATTCTGAAATAAACAATCAAAATTTGATTTGCGTCTAGTGATTTGCAAAGTAGATCTGGTTATTCCGTATTGTCTAAAATTAGTAACACTTTCTTTTTCAAAATTATGGGACTGAACTCTTTAATGAATATTGCATATAACGCAATTGAACAAGTAATTCTTTTTTAAAAGAATCGATTTTCTTTGTGAAAAATCTACGAAATGTCACTCCTGATTTGAAAGTGGCGATGCCTGTCATGAGTACGAAACAAAAACCTTGATTAGAACTTATTAAACTCAGTTATCATCTGATAAATGAAGAAAACAAATAACACGTCAACAAAAACAACCATAAGGTCGCAAATAAAAAACCAAAAAAACCCATAAAAAATAAGGTAATTTCGTGTTTAAAAAAAAACATATAACATGAAACCAGTGAAAACTCGAAGATGTAAATAAACTTTCAAAAGATTTTCAAATTATTTTAGGATGGTCCAATATCAGCTAATATTTAATTGCTCTAAGACTTTTAAATATTTGTGGGTTTATAGCGGCAGATTTAGAATCTCGATGTTTTAGATACGTTTGCAAGTTTATTTATAAATATTGGAATACACCATACACAAAAGTTAAAAAGTTATATTTATATATTATACATTCCAATCACGAGGTGATTGTTACCTGAAAGTTTATTTTATTGACAAATCGGATGTGAAAGTCTTTAAGACTTGGGAATTTACCTACATTCATTTAATTATCTCCATTCATCGTCAACTGATTGGCAAATACACATGTTGTTAAACTATATTTATGTTTATTTATTTTAAGATTCCGGAGTTCTAAAACTGAATCAGCATTTTCGGAATCAAAGAGAGAGAGAGAGAGAGAGAGAGAGAGAGAGAGAGAGAGAGAGAGAAAGAGAGAGAAAGAGAGAGAGAGAATACTATTGATCTATGTCATTCAACACTGATGCAATATCTTTTGTTAGCACCGTATTATGATAAATTTTAAAGTGGAAATAGGATTATATTATTGCCACTAAACTTATATTTCTTCTGGAGTATTCTTTGAGACACTTTTTAAAACAAAACTCCAATGATGTGACCGTAGGATAAATAATTCACTAATTACTCGAAAACGGTGATGAATACTAGAGCACTGAGCTTTCCTACCTCAACATAAAGTTGTATATATATATATATATATATATATATATATATATATATATATATATATATATATATATATATATCGTTCTCCAATTACGGTCATAACTTTCCGAGACATAAGTAACGGATGTTAAAGCAAGATGCAATATTGGGATGCTATCGAGTACTTGCATTAATGTTTTAATCGATAAAAATCGAATGTCATGATATCAAAGTTAATAGTGAGGTGAACGGAATGAATACACTTTAAATTTATCTGCATTAGTGCACATTTTCAATTTACTACATCTTTTGCTTGACAACTTAAGCTAACTGTTCACTTGTATACTCGTTTATTAAGCTGGTTCTGGTGAAGCACAGTTAATTCAGTCGCCGGTTCTGTGTAGGAGCAAGGAGTGAAAACCCTAAGGCAGTTCAACGATGTAATACATTCTCTTCGAGTAAATTCTTGTGTCTGGAGAGGGATGGTCTCTGCCAGACGACTTTTGCCCAAGACACACCGATAATGCTGGACAAATCTGAAGTTACTATACCTGATATAAGTAATATTATAAACTTGTCCAACAAAAGAACCAGCATCAACATAATTTGGCGAGATTATCTTTTCCTCCGCTTGCAAACAAAATGAGTTGAAACCGACCACATGGGGGTGGGTGGACTTCTCGTGTCACTTTATGAAATAATATAAAATAAATGTTTAAAGCTTTTTCTCAGTACCATCGTAGTTCACAATGAAAATTGACAGGACTTCAATAAGAAAAAGTACCTGCCAGTAATTAAACTGTATCCCACATTTTCACGTAACTCATCTCGGTAATACAGGACATACAATATATTTTCCTCTACACAGGTATATGCTGTCTTGGTAGCTTTAAAATTGGACTGACCCTAAAAGGTTACACAGCAAACTTACCCATGTCCATTAATGTCTCTGATGTATCGATCACGTTTCTTCCACTTATTCTGAAATAAACAATCAAGATTTGATTTGCGTCTAGTGATTTGCAAAGTAGATCTGGTTATTCCGTATTGTCTAAAATTAGTAACACTTTCTTTTTCAAAATTATGGGACTGAACTCTTTGATGAATATTGCATATAACGCAATTGAACAAGTAATGCTTATTTAAAAGAATCGTTTTTCTTTGTGAAAAATCTACGAAATGTCACACTCCTGATTTGAAAGTGCCGATGCCTGTCATGAGTACGAAAAAAAAACCTTGATTAGAACTTATTAAACTCAGTTATCATCTGATAAATGAAGAAAACAAATAACACGTCAATAAAAACAACGATAAGGTCGCAAATTAACAACCAAAAACACCCATAAAAAATAAGGTAATTTCGTGTTTAAAAAATAAAACATATAACATGAAACCAGTGAAAACTCGAAGATGTAAATAAACTTTCAAATGATTTTCAAATTATTTTAGGATGGTCCTATATCAGCTAATATTTAATTGCTCTAAGACTTTTAAATATTTGTGGGTTTATAGCGGCAGATTTAGAATCTCGATGTTTTAGATACGTTTGCAAGTTTATTTATAAATGTTGGAATATACCATACACAAAAGTTAAAAAGTTATATTTATATATTATACATTCCAATCACGAGGTGATTGTTACCTGAAAGTTTATTTTATTGACAAATCGGATGTGAAAGTCTTTAGGAGTTGGGAATTTACCTACATTCATTTAATTATCTCTATTCGTCGTCAACTGATTGGCAAATACACATGTTGTTAAACTATATTTATGTTTATTTATTTTAAGATTCCGGAGTTCTAAAACTGAATCAGCATTTTCGGAATCAAAGAGAGAGAGAGAGAGAGAGAGAGAGAGAGAGAGAGAGAGAGAGAGAGAGAGAGAAAGAGAGAGAGAGAGAATACTATTGATCTATGTCATTCAAAACTGATGCAATATCTTTTGTTAGCACCGTATTATGATAAATTTTAATGTGGAAATAGGATTATATTATTGCCGCTAAACTTGTATTTCTTCTGAAGTATTCTTTGAGACACTTTTTAAAACAAAACTCCAATGATGTGACCGTAGGATAAATAATTCACTAATTACTCGAAAACGGTGATGAATACTAGAGCACTGAGCTTTCCTACCTCAACATAAAGTTATAAATATATATATATATCGTTCTCCAATTACGGTCATAACTTTCCGAGACATAAGTAACGGATGTTAAAGCAAGATGCAATATTGGGATGCTATCGAGTACAGGGATTAATGTTTTAATCGATAAAAATCGAATGTCATGATATCAAAGTTAATAGTGAGGTGAACGGAATGAATACACTTTAAATTTATCTGCATTAGTGCACATTTTCAATTTACTACATCTTTTGCTTGACAACTAAACTAACTGTTCACTTGTATACTCGTTTATTAAGCTGGTTCTGGTGAAGCACAGTTAATTCAGTCGCCGGTTCTGTGTAGGAGCAAGGAGTGAAAACCCTAAGGCAGTTCAACGATGTAATACATTCTCTTCGAGTAAATTCTTGTGTCTGGAGTGGGATGGTCTCTGCCAGACGACTTTTGCCCAAGACACACCGATAATGCTGGACAAATCTGAAGTTACTATACCTGATATAAGTAATATTATAAACTTGTCCAACAAAAGAACCAGCATCAACATAATTTGGCGAGATTATCTTTTCCTCCGCTTGCAAACAAAATGAGTTGAAACCGACCACATGGGGGTGTGTGGACTTTTCGTGTCACTTTATGAGATGTTATAAAATAAATATTTAAAGCTTTTTCTCAGTACCATCGTAGGTCACAAAGAAAATTGACAGGACTTCAATAAGAAAAAGTACCTGCCAGTAATTAAACTGTATCTCACATTTTCACGTAACTCAACTCGGTAATACAGGTTATACAATATATTTTCCTCTACACAGGTATATGCTGTCTTGGTAGCTTTAAAATTGGACTGACCCTAAAAATTTACACAGCAAACTTACCCATGTCCATTAATGTCTCTGATGTACCGATCACGTTTCTTCCACTTATTCTGAAATAAACAATCAAGATTTGATTTGCGTCTAGTGATTTGCAAAGTAGATCTGGTTATTCCGTATTGTCTAAAATTAGTAACACTTTCTTTTTCAAAATTATGGGACTGAACTCTTTGATGAATATTGCATATAACGCAATTGAACAAGTAATTCTTATTTAAAAGAATCGTTTTTCTTTGTGAAAAATCTACGAAATGTCACACTCCTGATTTGAAAGTGCCGATGCCTGTCATGAGTACGAAACAAAAACCTTGATTAGAACTTATTAAACTCAGTTATCATCTCATAAATGAAGAAAACAAATAACACGTCAATAAAAACAACGATTAGGTCGCAAATTAACAACCAAAAACACCCATAAAAAATAAGGTAATTTCGTGTTTAAAAAATAAAACATATAACATGAAACCAGTGAAAACTAGAAGATGTAAATAAACTTTCAAATGATTTTCAAATTATTTTAGGATGGTCCTATATCAGCTAATATTTAATTGCTCTAAGACTTTTAAATATTTGTGGGTTTATAGCGGCAGATTTAGAATCTCGATGTTTTAGATACGTTTGCAAGTTTATTTATGAATGTTGGAATATACCATACACAAAAGTTAAAAGTTATATTGATATATTATACATTCCAATCACGAGGTGATTGTTACCTGAAAGTTTATTTTATTGACAAATCGGATGTGAAAGTCTTTAGGAGTTGGGAATTTACCTACATTCATTTAATTATCTCCATTCATCGTCAACTGATTGGCAAATACACATGTTGTTAAACTATATTTATGTTTATTTATTTTAAGATTCCGGAGTTCTAAAACTGAATCAGCATTTTCGGATTCAAAGAGAGAGAGAGAGAGAGAGAGAGAGAGAGAGAGAGAGAGAGAGAGAGAGAGAGAGAGAGAGAGAGAGAGAGAGAGAGAGAGAAAGAGAGAGAGAGAATTCTATTGATCTATGTCATTCAACACTGATGCAATATCTTTTGTTAGCACCGTATTATGATAAATTTTAAAGTGGAAATAGGATTATATTATTGCCACTAAACTTGTATTTCTTCTGAAGTATTCTTTGAGACACTTTTTAAAACAAAACTCCAATGATGTGACCGTAGGATAAAAAATTCACTAATTACTCGAAAACGGTGATGAATACTAGAGCACTGAGCTTTCCTACCTCAACATAAAGTTATATATATATATATATATATATATATATATATATATATATATATATATATATATATATATCGTTCTCCAATTACGGTCATAACTTTCCGAGACATAAGTAACGGATGTTAAAGCAAGATGCAATATTGGGATGCTATCGAGTACAGGGATTAATGTTTTAATCGATAAAAATCGAATGTCATGATATCAAAGTTAATAGTGAGGTGAACGGAATGAATACACTTTAAATTTATCTGCATTAGTGCACATTTTCAATTTACTACATCGTTTGCTTGACAACTTAAGCTAACTGTTCACTTGTATACTCGTTTATTAAGCTGGTTCTGGTGAAGCACAGTTAATTCAGTCGCCGGTTCTGTGTAGGAGCAAGGAGTGAAAACCCTACGGCAGTTGGACTATGTAATACATTCTCTTCGGGCAAATTCTTGTGTCTGGAGAGGGATGGTCTCTGCCAGACGACTTTTGCCCAAGACACACTGATAATGCTGGACAAATCTGAAGTTACTATACCGGATATAAGTAATATTATAAACTTGTCCAACAAAAGAACCAGCATCAATATAATTTGGCGAGATTATCTTTTCCTCCGCTTGCAAACAAAATGAGTTGAAACCGAGCACAAGGGGGTGGGTGGACTTCTCGTGTCACTTTATGAGATGTTATAAAATAAATGTTTAAAGCTTTTTCTCAGTACCATCGTAGTTCACAAAGAAAATAGACAGGACTTCAATAAAAAAAAGTACCTGCCAGTAATTAAACTGTATCTCACATTTTCACGTAACTCAACTCGGTAATACAGGACATACAATATATTTTCCTCTACACAGGTATATGCTGTCTTGGTAGTTTTAAAATTAGACTGACCCTAAAAGGTTACACAGCAAACTTACCCATGTCCATTAATGTCTCTGATGTACCGATCACGTTTCTTCCACTTATTCTGAAATAAACAATCAAAATTTGATTTGCGTCTAGTGATTTGCAAAGAAGATCTGGTTATTCCGTATTGTCTAAAATTAGTAACACTTTCTTTTTCAAAATTATGGGACTGAACTCTTTGATGAATATTGCATATAACGCAGTTGAACAAGTAATTCTTATTTAAAAGAATCGTTTTTCTTTGTGAAAAATCTACGAAATGTCACACTCCTGATTTGAAAGTGCCGATGCCTGTCATGAGTACGAAACAAAAACCTTGATTAGAACTTATTAAACTCAGTTATCATCTGATAAATGAAGAAAACAAATAACACGTCAACAAAAACAACGATAAGGTCGCAAATAAACAACCAAAAAAACCCATAAAAAATAAGGTAATTTCGTGTTTAAAAAAAAAACATATAACATGAAACCAGTGAAAACTCGAAGATGTAAATAAACTTTCAAAAGATTTTCAAATTATTTTAGGATGGTCCAATATCAGCTAATATTTAATTGCTCTAAGACTTTTAAATATTTGTGGGTTTATAGCGGCAGATTTAGAATCTCGATGTTTTAGATACGTTTGCAAGTTTATTTATAAATATTGGAATACACCATACACAAAAGTTAAAAAGTTATATTTATATATTATACATTCCAATCACGAGGTGATTGTTACCTGAAAGTTTATTTTATTGACAAATCGGATGTGAAAGTCTTTAAGACTTGGGAATTTACCTACATTCATTTAATTATCTCCATTCATCGTCAACTGATTGGCAAATACACATGTTGTTAAACTATATTTATGTTTATTTATTTTGAGATTCCGGAGTTCTAAAACTGAATCAGCATTTTCGGAATCAAAGAGAGAGAGAGAGAGAGAGAGAGAGAGAGAGAGAGAGAGAGAGAGAGAGAGAGAGAGAAAGAGAGAGAGAGAATACTATTGATCTATGTCATTCAACACTGATGCAATATCTTTTGTTAGCACCGTATTATGATAAATTTTAAAGTGGAAATAGGATTATATTATTGCCACTAAACTTATATTTCTTCTGGAGTATTCTTTGAGACACTTTTTAAAACAAAACTCCAATGATGTGACCGTAGGATAAATAATTCACTAATTACTCGAAAACGGTGATGAATACTAGAGCACTGAGCTTTCCTACCTCAACATAAAGTTGTATATATATATATATATATATCGTTCTCCAATTACGGTCATAACTTTCCGAGACATAAGTAACGGATGTTAAAGCAAGATGCAATATTGGGATGCTATCGAGTACTTGCATTAATGTTTTAATCGATAAAAATCGAATGTCATGATATCAAAGTTAATAGTGAGGTGAACGGAATGAATACACTTTAAATTTATCTGCATTAGTGCACATTTTCAATTTACTACATCTTTTGCTTGACAACTTAAGCTAACTGTTCACTTGTATACTCGTTTATTAAGCTGGTTCTGGTGAAGCACAGTTAATTCAGTCGCCGGTTCTGTGTAGGAGCAAGGAGTGAAAACCCTAAGGCAGTTCAACGATGTAATACATTCTCTTCGAGCAAATTCTTGTGTCTGGAGAGGGATGGTCTCTGCCAGACGACTTTTGCCCAAGACACACCGATAATGCTGGACAAATCTGAAGTTACTATACCTGATATAAGTAATATTATAAACTTGTCCAACAAAAGAACCAGCATCAACATAATTTGGCGAGATTATCTTTTCCTCCGCTTGCAAACAAAATGAGTTGAAACCGACCACATGGGGGTGGGTGGACTTCTCGTGTCACTTTATGAAATAATATAAAATAAATGTTTAAAGCTTTTTCTCAGTACCATCGTAGTTCACAATGAAAATTGACAGGACTTCAATAAGAAAAAGTACCTGCCAGTAATTAAACTGTATCCCACATTTTCACGTAACTCATCTCGGTAATACAGGACATACAATATATTTTCCTCTACACAGGTATATGCTGTCTTGGTAGCTTTAAAATTGGACTGACCCTAAAAGGTTACACAGCAAACTTACCCATGTCCATTAATGTCTCTGATGTATCGATCACGTTTCTTCCACTTATTCGGAAATAAACAATCAAGATTTGATTTGCGTCTAGTGATTTGCAAAGTAGATCTGGTTATTCCGTATTGTCTAAAATTAGTAACACTTTCTTTTTCAAAATTATGGGACTGAACTCTTTGATGAATATTGCATATAACGCAATTGAACAAGTAATGCTTATTTAAAAGAATCGTTTTTCTTTGTGAAAAATCTACGAAATGTCACACTCCTGATTTGAAAGTGCCGATGCCTGTCATGAGTACGAAACAAAAACCTTGATTAGAACTTATTAAACTCAGTTATCATCTGATAAATGAAGAAAACAAATAACACGTCAATAAAAACAACGATAAGGTCGCAAATTAACAACCAAAAACACCCATAAAAAATAAGGTAATTTCGTGTTTAAAAAATAAAACATATAACATGAAACCAGTGAAAACTCGAAGATGTAAATAAACTTTCAAATGATTTTCAAATTATTTTAGGATGGTCCTATATCAGCTAATATTTAATTGCTCTAAGACTTTTAAATATTTGTGGGTTTATAGCGGCAGATTTAGAATCTCGATGTTTTAGATACGTTTGCAAGTTTATTTATAAATGTTGGAATATACCATACACAAAAGTTAAAAAGTTATATTTATATATTATACATTCCAATCACGAGGTGATTGTTACCTGAAAGTTTATTTTATTGACAAATCGGATGTGAAAGTCTTTAGGAGTTGGGAATTTACCTACATTCATTTAATTATCTCCATTCATCGTCAACTGATTGGCAAATACACATGTTGTTAAACTATATTTATGTTTATTTATTTTAAGATTCCGGAGTTCTAAAACTGAATCAGCATTTTCGGAATCAAAGAGAGAGAGAGAGAGAGAGAGAGAGAGAGAGAGAGAGAGAGAGAGAGAGAGAGAGAGAGAGAGAGAGAGAGAGAAAGAGAGAGAGAGAGAATACTATTGATCTATGTCATTCAACACTGATGCAATATCTTTTGTTAGCACCGTATTATGATAAATTTTAATGTGGAAATAGGATTATATTATTGGCGCTAAACTTGTATTTCTTCTGAAGTATTCTTTGAGACACTTTTTAAAACAAAACTCCAATGATGTGTCCGTAGGATAAATAATTCACTAATTACTCGAAAACGGTGATGAATACTAGAGCACTGAGCTTTCCTACCTCAACATAAAGTTATATATATATATATATATATATATATATATATATATATATATATATATATATATATATATATATATCGTTCTCCAATTACGGTCATAACTTTCCGAGACATAAGTAACGGATGTTAAAGCAAGATGCAATATTGGGATGCTATCGAGTACAGGGATTAATGTTTTAATCGATAAAAATCGAATGTCATGATATCAAAGTTAATAGTGAGGTGAACGGAATGAATACACTTTAAATTTATCTGCATTAGTGCACATTTTCAATTTACTACATCTTTTGCTTGACAACTAAACTAACTGTTCACTTGTATACTCGTTTATTAAGCTGGTTCTGGTGAAGCACAGTTAATTCAGTCGCCGGTTCTGTGTAGGAGCAAGGAGTGAAAACCCTAAGGCAGTTGAACGATGTAATACATTCTCTTCGAGTAAATTCTTGTGTCTGGAGAGGGATGGTCTCTGCCAGACGACTTTTGCCCAAGACACACCGATAATGCTGGACAAATCTGAAGTTACTATACCTGATATAAGTAATATTATAAACTTGTCCAACAAAAGAACCAGCATCAACATAATTTGGCGAGATTATCTTTTCCTCCGCTTGCAAACAAAATGAGTTGAAACCGACCACATGGGGGTGGGTGGACTTTTCGTGTCACTTTATGAGATGTTATAAAATAAATATTTAAAGCTTTTTCTCAGTACCATCGTAGGTCACAAAGAAAATTGACAGGACTTCAATAAGAAAAAGTACCTGCCAGTAATTAAACTGTATCTCACATTTTCACGTAACTCAACTCGGTAATACAGGACATACAATATATTTTCCTCTACACAGGTATATGCTGTCTTGGTAGCTTTAAAATTGGACTGACCCTAAAAGGTTACACAGCAAACTTACCCATGTCCATTAATGTCTCTGATGTACCGATCACGTTTCTTCCACTTATTCTGAAATAAACAATCAAGATTTGATTTGCGTCTAGTGATTTGCAAAGTAGATCTGGTTATTCCGTATTGTCTAAAATTAGTAACACTTTCTTTTTCAAAATTATGGGACTGAACTCTTTGATGAATATTGCATATAACGCAATTGAACAAGTAATTCTTATTTAAAAGAATCGTTTTTCTTTGTGAAAAATCTACGAAATGTCACACTCCTGATTTGAAAGTGCCGATGCCTGTCATGAGTACGAAACAAAAACCTTGATTAGAACTTATTAAATTCAGTTATCATCTGATAAATGAAGAAAACAAATAACACGTCAATAAAAACAACGATAAGGTCGCAAATTAACAACCAAAAACACCCATAAAAAATAAGGTAATTTCGTGTTTAAAAAATAAAACATATAACATGAAACCAGTGAAAACTCGAAGATGTAAATAAACTTTCAAATGATTTTCAAATTATTTTAGGATGGTCCTATATCAGCTAATATTTAATTGCTCTAAGACTTTTAAATATTTGTGGGTTTATAGCGGCAGATTTAGAATCTCGATGTTTTAGATACGTTTGCAAGTTTATTTATAAATGTTGGAATATACCATACACAAAAGTTAAAAAGTTATATTTATATATTATACATTCCAATCACGAGGTGATTGTTACCTGAAAGTTTATTTTATTGACAAATCGGATGTGAAAGTCTTTAGGAGTTGGGAATTTACCTACATTCATTTAATTATCTCCATTCATCGTCAACTGATTGGCAAATACACATGTTGTTAAACTATATTTATGTTTATTTATTTTAAGATTCCGGAGTTCTAAAACTGAATCAGCATTTTCGGAATCAAAGAGAGAGAGAGAGAGAGAGAGAGAGAGAGAGAGAGAGAGAGAGAGAGAGAGAGAGAGAGAGAGAGAGAGAGAGAGAGAGAGAGAGAAGAGAGAGAGAGAGAATACTATTGATCTATGTCATTCAACACTGATGCAATATCTTTTGTTAGCACCGTATTATGATAAATTTTAATGTGGAAATAGGATTATATTATTGGCGCTAAACTTGTATTTCTTCTGAAGTATTCTTTGAGACACTTTTTAAAACAAAACTCCAATGATGTGTCCGTAGGATAAATAATTCACTAATTACTCGAAAACGGTGATGAATACTAGAGCACTGAGCTTTCCTACCTCAACATAAAGTTATATATATATATATATATATATATATATATATATATATATATATATATATATATATATATATCGTTCTCCAATTACGGTCATAACTTTCCGAGACATAAGTAACGGATGTTAAAGCAAGATGCAATATTGGGATGCTATCGAGTACAGGGATTAATGTTTTAATCGATAAAAATCGAATGTCATGATATCAAAGTTAATAGTGAGGTGAACGGAATGAATACACTTTAAATTTATCTGCATTAGTGCACATTTTCAATTTACTACATCTTTTGCTTGACAACTAAACTAACTGTTCACTTGTATACTCGTTTATTAAGCTGGTTCTGGTGAAGCACAGTTAATTCAGTCGCCGGTTCTGTGTAGGAGCAAGGAGTGAAAACCCTAAGGCAGTTGAACGATGTAATACATTCTCTTCGAGTAAATTCTTGTGTCTGGAGAGGGATGGTCTCTGCCAGACGACTTTTGCCCAAGACACACCGATAATGCTGGACAAATCTGAAGTTACTATACCTGATATAAGTAATATTATAAACTTGTCCAACAAAAGAACCAGCATCAACATAATTTGGCGAGATTATCTTTTCCTCCGCTTGCAAACAAAATGAGTTGAAACCGACCACATGGGGGTGGGTGGACTTTTCGTGTCACTTTATGAGATGTTATAAAATAAATATTTAAAGCTTTTTCTCAGTACCATCGTAGGTCACAAAGAAAATTGACAGGACTTCAATAAGAAAAAGTACCTGCCAGTAATTAAACTGTATCTCACATTTTCACGTAACTCAACTCGGTAATACAGGACATACAATATATTTTCCTCTACACAGGTATATGCTGTCTTGGTAGCTTTAAAATTGGACTGACCCTAAAAGGTTACACAGCAAACTTACCCATGTCCATTAATGTCTCTGATGTACCGATCACGTTTCTTCCACTTATTCTGAAATAAACAATCAAGATTTGATTTGCGTCTAGTGATTTGCAAAGTAGATCTGGTTATTCCGTATTGTCTAAAATTAGTAACACTTTCTTTTTCAAAATTATGGGACTGAACTCTTTGATGAATATTGCATATAACGCAATTGAACAAGTAATTCTTATTTAAAAGAATCGTTTTTCTTTGTGAAAAATCTACGAAATGTCACACTCCTGATTTGAAAGTGCCGATGCCTGTCATGAGTACGAAACAAAAACCTTGATTAGAACTTATTAAATTCAGTTATCATCTGATAAATGAAGAAAACAAATAACACGTCAATAAAAACAACGATAAGGTCGCAAATTAACAACCAAAAACACCCATAAAAAATAAGGTAATTTCGTGTTTAAAAAATAAAACATATAATATGAAACCAGTGAAAACTCGAAGATGTAAATAAACTTTCAAATGATTTTCAAATTATTTTAGGATGGTCCTATATCAGCTAATATTTAATTGCTCTAAGACTTTTAAATATTTGTGGGTTTATAGCGGCAGATTTAGAATCTCGATGTTTTAGATACGTTTGCAAGTTTATTTATAAATGTTGGAATATACCATACACAAAAGTTAAAAAGTTATATTTATATATTATACATTCCAATCACGAGGTGATTGTTACCTGAAAGTTTATTTTATTGACAAATCGGATGTGAAAGTCTTTAGGAGTTGGGAATTTACCTACATTCATTTAATTATCTCCATTCATCGTCAACTGATTGGCAAATACACATGTTGTTAAACTATATTTATGTTTATTTATTTTAAGATTCCGGAGTTCTAAAACTGAATCAGCATTTTCGGAATCAAAGAGAGAGAGAGAGAGAGAGAGAGAGAGAGAGAGAGAGAGAAAGAGAGAGAAAGAGAGAGAGAATACTATTGATCTATGTCATTCAACACTGATGCAATATCTTTTGTTAGCACCGTATTATGATAAATTTTAATGTGGAAATAAGATTATATTATTGCCACTAAACTTATATTTCTTCTGCAGTATTCTTTGAGACACTTTTTAAAACAAAACTCCAATGATGTGACCGTAGGATAAATAATTCACTAATTACTCGAAAACGGTGATGAATACTAGAGCACTGAGCTTTCCTACCTCAACATAAAGTTGTATATATATATATATATATATATATATATATATATATATATATATATATATATATATATATATATATATATATATATATATATATATATCGTTCTCCAATTACGGTCATAACTTTCCGAGACATAAGTAACGGATGTTAAAGCAAGATGCAATATCGGGATGCTATCGAGTACTTGCATTAATGTTTTAATCGTTAAAAATCGAATGTCATGATATCAAAGTTAATAGTGAGGTAAACGGAATGAATACACTTTAGATTTATCTGCATTAGTGCACATGTTCAATTTACTACATCTTTTTCTTGACAACTTAAGCTAACTGTTCACTTGTATACTCGTTTATTAAACTGGTTCTGGTGAAGCACAGTTAATTCAGTCGCCGGTTCTGTGTAGGAGCAAGGAGTGAAAACCCTAAGGCAGTTGGACAATGTAATACATTCTCTTCGGGCAAATTCTTGTGTCTGGAGAGGGATGGTCTCTGCCAGACGACTTTTGCCCAAGACACACTGATCATGCTGGACAAATCTGAAGTTACTATACCGGATATAAGTAATATCATAAACTTGTCCAACAAAAGAACCAGCATCAACATAATTTGGCGAGATTATTTTTTCCTCCGTTTGCAAACAAAATGAGTTGAAACCGAGCACATGGGGGTGGGTGAACTTCTCGTGTCACTTTATGAGATGTTATAAAATAGATGTTTAAAGCTTTTTCTCAGTACCATCGTAGTTCACAAAGAAAATAGACAGGACTTCAATAAGAAAAAGTACTTGCCAATGATTAAACTGTATCTCACATTTTCATGTAACTCAACTCGGTAATACAGGACATACTATATATTTTCCTCTACACAGGTATGTGCTGTCTTGGTAGCTTTAAAATTGGACTGACCCTAAAAGGTTACACAGCAAACTTACCCATGTCCATTAATGTCTCTGATGTACCGATCACGTTTCTTCCACTTATTCTGAAATAAACAGTCGAGATTTGAATTGCGTCTAGTGATTTGCAAAGTAGATCTGGTTATTCCGTATTGTCTAAAATTAGTAACACTTTCTTTTTCAAAATTATGGGACTGAATTCTTTGATGAATATTGCATATAACGCAATTGAACAAGTAATTCTTATTTAAAAGAATCGTTTTTGTTTGTGAAAAATCTACGAAATGTCACACTCCTGATTTGAAAGTGCCGATTCCTGTCATGAGTACGAAACAAAAACCTTGATTAGAACTTATTAAACTCAGTTATCATCTGATAAATGAAGAAAACAAATAACACGTCAACAAAAACAACGATAAGGTCGCAAATTAACAACCAAAAACACCCATAAAAAAATAAGGTAATTTCGTGTTTAAAAAATAAACATATAACATGAAACCAGAGAAAACTCGAAGATGTAAATAAACTTTCAAATGATTTTCAAATTATTTTAGGATGGTCCTATATCAGCTAATATTTAATTGCTCTAAGACTTTTAAATATTTGTGGGTTTATAGCGGCAGATTTAGAATCTCGATGTTTTAGATACGTTTGCAAGTTTATTTATAAATGTTGGAATATACCATACAGAAACGTTGAAAAGTTATATTTATATATTATACATTCCAATCACGAGGTGATTGTTATCTGAAAGTTTATTTTATTGACAAATCGGATGTGAAAGTCTTTAGTACTTGGGAATTTACCTACCTTCATGTAATTATCTCCATTCATCGTCAGCTGAAAGGCAAATACACATGTTGTTAAACTATATTTATGTTTATTTTTTTTAAGATTACGGAGTGTTAAAACTGAATCAGCATTTTCGGAGTCAAAAAAGGAGAGAGAGAGAGAGAGAGAGAGAGAGAGAGAGAGAGAGAGAGAGAGAGAGAACACGATTGAGCTATGTGATTTAACACACAATCGTTAGCAGCAATATCTTTTGTTAGTAATAATGTTGGGCACTATTGCGTCAATGGAAATCCCATTCAAAAAGGTCGTGGGGCACTATAGCGACAAGAGGAAATTTAATATGGTGGGCCTGTATAGCGACAAGGGGAATTTAACATGGGAACTATTTTGGCCTATCTAGCGACAAGGGAAATTGAACATAGTGGGTTTATATAGTGACAAGGGAAATTGAACATGGGAAATATTATTTTTATTTGGGACTGTCTAGCGACAAGAGAAATAGAGGCAAAGAAAGCTAATATCTTTTGGAGGCATATGAGTGGCCCTGAAAAATGGCCTTTGGATACTTTTTCTTTTATTTTCTGCCGTTGTTCCACCACCTTCTGATTTTACCAATGATTCCCGTTTTCTTCTTTTTTTCGTCCTTGTGAATCCAGTTATGATGTCCCATAGCTTTATACTTTTCGTGAACTTTGATCTATCTCTAATTTAGTTGATCAAAGTCTTCTCTCTTCTTTTTGTTGTTTTGTTCCTTTCTCTCTTTAGTCCAGTGATCTTTAATCTTGATCACCCATTCTTCCATCACCTTTTTCATCATTGCTTCTGCTTTCTTTAGTCGGTCTAGTCCCCATTTCACATAATCCCACTCTATCAAATTTAATGTTTCTTCTAGAAAGCACCTGACTTTGATGACATTATCAAGTGCCTCATTCAAGTGCCTATTCTTATATATTTTGTTTTAATAAGTCTTCTTAATTTCTTGACTTCCTCCTTATCATACCTTCTTCTAGATCTCTCGATAATTTCAAATTGCTTAGAAAGTCTAGGTTATATTGAAATTCTTCCTTAAGTCTTTCCACCACATATTCTGCATCAATGATCCCAAACCAGCTGTCTTGGGGTTGGATAAACAACTCGATGGCCATCTTTTGTTTCAAAATTGAATGGCTCAAATGATGATGATGAATTTGAGTTTAAAGTGAAGCCGGCCACTAAGGGTCATATGTTCACTGTTTAATACCAACATATCGTTGGCCATTTAGTTTAACCCCTGGGGAAGGAATGATGGCACATCCCCACGGGCAATTGTGCAAACGAGTGCACTTAATAATTTTGGCGTCATGTTGAATCACTACAAAGTGACTATCAACATGAAGGAAAGCCCTTTGGGTGGGTAGGAATAATACGATACACACCCACCCTATAAACCAATCGGAACGCTTGTAACAAAGCGGTGTGCAATGGTACTGATAGCGAGAGAAAATTAGTTTTCTCACATCGCTATTATTCTGAGCGCTGGTTGAGGTAAAGGAGGCAAGGTCACGGAGAAGTCAGCCAGCCTATATCGTAGATGGATGTCGTTTTATTTTGAGCACTGGTTGAGGAAAAGGAGGCAAGGTCACGGAGAAGTCAGACAGCCGATATCGTAGATTGATGTCGTTTTACGCTCTGACACGCCTGTGTCCGTACTTATTTCAAATTCAGTCCAGTTTTACTAATGGACAAAAAATAGAGCCAATAATGTGTAAGCCACCTGCGCAATAAAGTCAAATAGCTAAGTCGTATAATTTTTATTTAAATTCCTATCTTACCAATTTACTAGTACATAAGCGTACATATGTTAAGTCCCTAACAAATTTAAAAGCTAATATGTCTATACGACATTTAAAAGTGTAGTCACTGTTAGGTAGTTTTGGTTATAAATTTTGAGCGGTGTTCCGAAAAATGGTCCAATTAGATTTTATGATAGAGTTTGTTCGAAGAGGGATACTCGTAACCAAATGAGAACCCTATTATGAAAATGGCAGTGATTGAAAGAGCCCTTAGAAGGGCTGAAACTCCTCGTAGGAAAACGTCCCACGTTTTTTCTCTATCCGCACCAGTCTGTCTGCAGTTTTAGTTTCCTCCCTGGTTGTTTGAGGAAAATCAAGTTCATGACGGTCGGCGAGGTATTTCGCTGCATCTATCAGGTGAGACAGTGGCCGCTCCAAGTAGGCTTCTAGATAGTGGCGGGGTAGTATTGTGCAGGCAAAGTCCTATTGTTGAATATTCGTTGGGGATGTATGCAGATAACGAAATCCTATGTAAGTGACTGCTGAAATATAACTTGAAGCTTTTCTCTTATCATTTAAGAGCTTTTGCAATCCCAGTTCACTGCATAAATTCCCCATTAATTCATCTTTGGTCTTCTTTGGCATTCTTGTAGTCTTTACTGGAGTTTCTCAGTTGCCTGTTGGAGTGGTGATGGTGGTTGTTTCTTCGCCTAATTTCTTTTCCAGGTTCACTACCGGACATGAAGTTTGAGGAAAAGGGGTGGGTGAAAATGGCATATTCACCCCCCCCCCCTTTTTCCCCTTTCCTTTCCCTTTCTTAGTAGGGGATGGTAGAGGTAGTGGAGGGGATGCTGGTGCCGTTTCAGAGTCCGCTAAGTTGATAGGAGACGTGGCCACCTCCGCCGTTTCCGTTCCCTAAATACTCTGTAACTGCTGTGATAACGTTGTTATCTGTTCTTGGAGAAATCTTGTACTCTCTTGTACAGTAGAATTCGGCTTAGAATTCTCGGAGCACGTTTCTCCTTGAACTGCTGGTTGAGGGGAGGGTGTGCTGTGGTCCGGCTCGGTTTCCCGCCGCCTCCGTTTTCTTCCCCTGTTTCCCCTGTACGTGGGCTGCCCTCTTGTATACTTCGCAGTATTTTCTTCTTTATCCCAAATAAGAAGTAAGGTTGTCATTTTCTCCGCTGCTCTAAGGCTCCAGCCAACTCCTAGTTTTAACCCAATGCCCTGGAGAGCATCGAGAGCCTGAGTTGGGAAAATATCCGTCGCTGGCACGTCTGATAACATGTTGCTTGCTTGCTGGCTGGCCGCAGACTATGTTGGCTCAAATAAATGAATGAATAGTTGAATTAAAGTGAAGCCGGCCACTTAGGGTCATTTGTTCACTGTTTAAAGTTAACATGTTGTTAACCATTTTATTTTCCCGTGGGTATGACGGACGATAGAGTATATATACCTTAAGCATGGACGTGAAGGAAAACATCCCTTACACCCACTTTTCATATTATATACTATTCACAAGCCATACAATGTACTATCCACAAACAGGGAAGCAGCCAAACCAAATCATATAAAGTACTATTCAATATCACATCATTTACCATCCACACACACGTGGAAGCAGCCAAACAAAACCATATAATTTACTATCCAATATCACACCATCTACAATCCACACACACATGGGGAAGAAACCAAACCAAGCCACATAATTTACTATCCAATATCACACCATCTACCATCCAAACACACGGAGAAGCAGCCAAAACAAACCACATAATTTACTATCCATTATCACACCATTTACCATCCACACACACGGGGAAGCAGCCAAAACAAGCCACATAATTTACTATCCAAAATTGCACCATCTACCATCCACACACACACACGGGGAAGCAGCCAAACCAAACCACATAATTTACTATCCAATATCACACCATCTACCATCCAAAAAAGAGATAGTATTTATAATCACACTAATCTTCTTTTTTACCCATTGGCAATTTGAACAGTCTCTTTTCTACACATTTGGTTAGCCCTGAGAACGGATGTTTTTTTTTAAAACTCCTAAATACACCTGGCTAATGCTGACGCCACCCAGATCTAGCCCCGCACACACATCTCCTACTCCAATCATTTTACCAATTGACTCTTGTGATTGGGAGTGCAGAGGAATCTTCCGTTTCAGGGATAGTGAAAGCCTGTTCACGTCTTCCTCTATACCCCAACCGCGGATGAAGTTGTGGTTGTTGCGGCTGGGGTTGTGGTTGTTGCAACTGGGGCTGTGACTGGTTGGCGAGCTGATTCTGGTGGTGGTGTCGTCCTCACCTCAGGTTTCTCCTGACAGACTTCAACCATCATGAGGTGAGGCAAGATTGGTCTTTTCTTGTCCTTTTCTTCTTTCTTTTTTCTCTCCTTCTCTTCTTCTTCAATTCTGACCTGTTCTTCTAAGGCCTCCATAGCCAGCTCGTCCAGGAAACGTCTAACATTCTTCAGGTGCATCTGAGTCTCCCTAAGCTTGTCGAGTCTCCTCATCTTCTTTGGGTCGATGTGCCAACAATAGATAGCCAGACTGACGAGAGTTCCTTTATATATGGCACAAGCGCGGACATAAAGGAAAACACCCCCTACGATCATCAATAAAATACGCGGACTTAAAAGAAAACACTCATTGACTATTTTTACTTTACTGACATAAATTATAAATTTAACAAGTTATTTGAAAAATACGTTGCTCTTATTGACGCACTTCAAAAAAAGTAAAAAGAGACTATGATTATAGACTCACTTCTATTTTTTCTATCTTCCTCACATACCATTAGCAAATTGAATTAATAATTTTTTTCGAGAATATTGGGTAGCCCTGGAAAGGGCTGTTTTTTTTTGTGTGCACGCGGAGGAATCATCTAAGATTGCGTCCTCGTCTGGCAACAGGATAGGATCTGCTTCTTCGGAAAGAGAAAAAGAACTCTTTCGTGTCGACACGACAGTCGACAGAACTTCTGTCTCGTTCCTGCTGCTATTGTTGCTGTCCTCTCTGCTGCTTCTGAAGTCTATAATTCTCAGTCCATTCTTCTCTGTCTTTTTGAATTTCCTCTCTGAAGAGTTCTTCTATGAGGTCTTCCGTTATTTGCAGCATTCTAACATTCTCTATCTCTTCAGGCTTTGGCATCAGATTGTGTCTCATACGATGCAGAGTGACGTAAGCTTCGTTCAGCTTGGCTAGTCTTGAGGACATCTTCGTAAGAGGATGAATCAAACAATGGATTGTCAGACTATTTTATTTATTTAATATGAATTAAGGTCGCATGCGCAACTATGTGCTTTCGCGACCAGTTAATGCCCGAGGGTCGGGCTATTTGATTGGTCGGGACCAAAGGTAACTTTGACTACACTAGGCTGTGTTGTCGCAGTCTCCCCGGCACCCGCGTTAAATGGCAGTCTCGCCTTAGAGTAAAATGTCGGGTCACGGCAAAGCAGGAAGGCAGAACAAATACCAATGTTGTGTAAGCCACCTGTGCAATTATATCAGATTCATATAGTCATAGAATTTTTCATCTTTCCTAACAATAAATATTTCTAGTACATAGTGTACATTTTGTAGGTCCTTAACAAATTTAATTGCTAAAATGTCTTAGCGACATAAATAAGTGTAGTCACTGTTAGGTATTTTAGCTTGTTAATTTTGAGCGGTGGTCAAAATTGATCAAGTTAGATTTCGAGAAAGAGATTGTTTGAAAAGGGTTCTCGTACCAAATTAGAACCCTAGGGAGAAAAATAAAATAAAATAAAATAAAATTTAAAAAAATAAAACAAATTAAAAATTAAAAATATTTAAATATATATATATATATATATATATATATATATATATATATATAAATAAATTTAAAAAAAAGAAAAGTAAAAAAAAAAAAAATTAAAAATTAAAAAAAAAAATTAGAGTTTGGTGTTATTTCATTTCTTCCTTCTTTTTCTCTTCCTTTCCCTTTTTTCTTTCCCACTTTCTTCCTACTACCTTCTTCCCTCTTTCTTTCTTTTTCCTTCTTCCATCCTTCTTTTCCCTTTCCTTTTACTTTTTCTTGTCGGTTTGTTGGTGTTATGTTTCCTTGAGCTATCACTATTTGATCCCGGTGTTCTCATCACACTTATCTTGCCACTTGCCGTTTGACTGGTTTTACTGTACCTACATTGTGCCACTACTTAGTGTAATGTTCTCTTTTTTTCCCCCTTCTCCTTCTTCCCTTTCTCCCGTTTCTTCCTTTTTTCCTCGCATTACAATGTTTATATTATCCCCCCTTTCCCTTCCTTTCCCCTTTTCTATTTTATTTTATATATTTATTTTAGGGTAATGTTAAGTTGTTCTGCTTTTTTAAGCTAGCGGTATTACTATCCGCTCTAGCCCCTTTAACCGATATGGCTTCGTTAATTATTTATCTATTTTGATAGTTATAATTTTTTTTTTTGGTCCGTTTATTTAAGGCATTGTTACGTGGGTCTGTTTTTTGAGCTAGCGATGTTATTATCTGCTCTGACCCCTTGATTGATAAATATTAACTCTTTGGCTATGTTTATGTTTATTTACTTATTTGATGGTTTTGATATTTATATTTTGTGTTTTATGTCTATTGATTTTAGGTAATTAAGTATATTTATATAGGTAGCATTTACGTTTTTGTTATACCTTTTATCTAGAATTTGGGGAAATGATGTAACTGAGTCAAGTTTTCTTTGTTGTAGTTGGAAGACGGTACGTTGTCGATGGTATTTGTGACATATATTGAATACATGTTCTAATGTTTCAGTTTCTGGACAGTGTGGACATTTATCCGGCGTGGGTCCTGTACTTATATGTTTCATAAAGCTGCCATTTAGTAGTGTTTTACCTGTTCTGATTCTGTTGATGATTTTAATATCAATGGCTGCCAGGCTTTTTGGTAAACGTTGGGTTCTAGTGACCTCTTTTTGTAGTTGGTATAGATGTCTACCCTTTGTGAAGTTTTCCCATTGTTGTTGCCATTTATTATTAATTCTGTCCCTGACTTGACTATATAGTTCCTGAGTGTTGTACTGTACGGGTTCAATTTGGTTTTTCATCAGACTGCTTTTTGCTGCTTTGTCTGCTTTTTCATTTCCAGGCAAATTGATGTGAGATGGCACCCACAAGAAGTGTATGGTTTGGTGTGATTTATCTGCTTCCCTGATGGTCAGCATAGTGTCCTCTAGAAGATTTTGTCTACTTTTGGAATTACCTGTCTCAATACTTTCAAGTACACTAAGTGAGTCTGTTATGATTACGTACTGTTTTTGATTTTGTGTTGCTATCCATTTTAGGGCTCGGTTGATGGCCCAGAATTCCGCGGTATATATGGAACAGTCATCCGGTAGTCTTGTCGTAAATGTGATCTGATGTTCTGGGATCACTACCGCTGCAGCCGTTCTATGTAGTTCTTTAGATTTTGAGCCGTCAGTATAGATTTTTACATATCCATCATAGTTGTTGTTGATGAGGCTTTGTACTTGTGTTAATGTGATATTGGGGTTGTCGCGCTTATGTACCAGTTGGAGTGCTGTTAGGTTGATGTTAGGTTGGTTATTTCTCCAAGGTGTGGGGTCCTTGATAAGTAGTTGTTCTGCTTGGAGTTCTATTTGATTGAGTTCTTTGCAGAGTGTGTGTATTTTGTTAGCTGCTAGAGGATGTGGTACCAGTCTTGAGCTAAAGGTGGTTTGACATTTACTTATTATGTTTCTGGTGGGATTAATCTCCTTATGTATTGAGATTCTACAGGCGTATCTAAGTATGTGTTCTTCTCTTCTCAGTTGTAATGGTGGTTCACATGCGAGGATTTGTAGTTCTTCCAGGGAAGTGTTCGGTAATGCACCAGTGCAAAGTCTAAGTGCTCTATATTGGATGCTATCTAGTTGTCTAAGTGTTTCCTTGTTGGCTGAGGAATAGATCTGGGAGCCATAGTCTATCTTACTTCGAATTAAAGATTTGTAGATCATTAGCATAGTTTGCTGATCAGCTCCCCATGTAGTACCTTTGATGTTTTTAAGTATGTTTAGATCTTTTTGACATTTTTGAATAGTTTGTTGTATGTGTGATTTCCAATTGATTGTTTCATTTAGTAGCATTCCCAGGAAGTGGGTCTCCTTTTGGAATTGGATGGGCTGATTCTGCATATATAGTTTAGGGTATTTAGGTTGTTTATTAGTTGGGGAGAAGAGCATGGCAACTGTTTTTATTTGGGATATTTTGAAACCCCAGTTGTTGGCCCATGTGCCGATGATGTCTAGTCCTTTCTGAATTTGAGTGATGTTCTTTTGACTATTCGGGTTTCCTGCTTTCCAGATACTACTGTCATCAGCAAATTGTGACAGATCAACTGGGCAATTTTTGAGATAGTTGGTTAGATTGTTGACCATTAGATTGAATAGGGTTGGGCTAATCACACTTCCTTGGGGGGTTCCATTATCCAGTGTATATGTTTGGGACAAGGCCTCTCTTACTCTAGTTTTAAAGGTTCTTCCCGTAAGGAAGTTTGCTATCCAGCGGTGCATTCTTCCTGTTATGCCAAATTGGTTGAGTTGAGATATGAGGCCATTGGTCCAGACTAGGTCGAAGGCTTTCTCTAGGTCTAGAAATATTGCTATTAGGTGTCTATCTCTTTTCCTTTTGGCATTAAATGCTAATTTGATGTTGGCTTCCAGACGGATTAATTGATCAAGTGTAGACTAGAGACTACCCCTGCTTTAGATGGTTCAATTTCGGACGCGATAGAAAACACCTCTTTACGGTTTAGGGTTGGAAACGTCTGGATAGTTTGATGTGATGGATAGAAAGAAATCAAAACACAACATTTTTATTCAAATAGCAAACAACTCACAAAACACAATTTTTATCAACTAACAAACATTTTTTAATTCACAAATATCTTTGGTCTAATAACAAACATTTTTTTTAAATAACAAACATTTTTCTTCAAATAACAAACATTTGATTTTCTTCAATAACACCAATACATTATCTTTGACGTGGTTGACAAAGTTGTGTATTAGATTGAGGTTTCCACTGTTGGAAGTCACTGGGCCATTGATGTACACTACGTTTTCTAGGTAAAGACAACAGATAGCCATAATGGTCACAAAACCATCGATCTGCTTTGTCATCGTTTTGAGAATGACGATCAAAAGAAGTCACTAAATGTTCTAAAGAATATCCAAGATTGCGATGATGCAGAAAATATTGTCCACACACCATATATTCTGTGCCTTGTAATTTCACATTATTGAATCGTGTCGTCTGGGCATTTCTTTTCATAAAGTCAATGATATCATCTTCCAAAGGAGGCAATCCATACGAATCAAAATACTCCACACAACCCTCTCGAGGAAAGTAGACAGCTACCCAGTGAGTTCCTGGAAGATGACTGTCATCTATGTTGATGACATAAGCTTGATTCGATTGAGGTTTGCGATGAGGTAGTTCATCTTTAGCACACACGACAGGATTCCAAGAAGCAGTGTACTAACTACGGTTCAAAAGATAATAAAGTTCCCAGGTATCCATGTTTTTGTGACGTTGTTTATTCCTTTCTTCACAGGTGATGGTAAGTCATCAATTCAATACAGATATTTGCATGAAAAGGTCTGTCAAGTAACTGTTTGTTTGCGTCGTCTCCTTACTCTTGGCCAAGAGTGCTTCGATGCGATAAATTTCTCGGGCAAACAATGGAAGATAGGAATGATCACGCAATTCTTTATACCACTGATGTAACACGGATTCTACTGAGATGAGACTCCAAGCTTCGTTCAGATAATCGTCCAATTTTCTTCTTGACTCATCATCATACATTTATCGTGTTGAATTTGACTGAGATGATCGATTTGACATCCATAACAATCTTTTATGATCATGTCTCTCATTCTATTCTCCAAGTGTTTGGCAAAATAAGTGACTAAATGTTGTTCCTGTTCTGGCCATCTGGACTGCATTATCACTACTTCTTCATTTTGGTCTTGGGGTCTCATTTATCTGTAACCTCCCGTTCCATTTTCATCGATTCTGCACTATTTAAAGAGGGACAAGAGTTTTCCATACTGTTTAATAGTCTAGAATGACTTCTCTCAAACTGTTGATTTCTATGGCATTATTGAATTTGGCATACTGAATGAGCTCCTGCAAACTGAAGTTTCACACACAGTTGCCCAGATTTTATAGGGTGAAAATGTCCCTATTCGCTACCTTGGTCTGGAGTGAAATAAAAAAAACAAAGTGTAACCTCCTGTTTAATCGTCCTAGGAAATAACGTGACTGGTGATGGTTCCTAACTGTCATGTGGCTTCGAACAGCGACAAGTACGACCTCAAGTAATTCTTCTGGGCAAAGTCGGGTTCGATGGGTCACGTACACAAAGTTTGGCGTCGCGACTGATTTCAATTTTGGATACTCCGCAGTGCTTAAACTGGAAAGGATTTTGATCGTGGGTACCGTTGAGGGCTGCATTGCTGACGATACCAATGAATAAAGGTTTGGGATCACTGTCCTTGGAACAGATGATTTTAGATCTTAGATCGGAGTCCACTGGAAATGGTGAAAGTTTTTACTTCCACGCGTCGTATCGGATACTTGGCTGTCGTTCTGTTAAAAGTGTGACTGATATCATTTCCCACTTTAGGTAACACTTCCACACGACGCACGTATAACCTGGCTTCTTGGGTAATGGTTTTGTATTCGTTGGCATGAGCCATCAAATGGAAAGTAGTACTGCTACGATTCAGTCTCAAGCGAATATCCACCCCGTTCAGCAAATATACTTCTCTTCAAATCACATGCCCAAAAATGCAAACGATCGAACAGTTCTAAACTACGTCCTTGCATAATTTTCTTTCGACGCTCGTTAAAACTCACATTGTGAGGATCGTCATCTACGGTCAAGGCTGTGTCGTTAAACTTATTATCACCAGCTGTGTCAGGTTTCCATACCACGCAAGCATCTAAATGAGTGTTCTTGGCTTCTTTTCCGTACGTCAAGAGATTTTCGTGGTACGCTCGGTAAGGGTAAGTATCCATGCTACTGCTGACCAGTTTGTTATTCATGTACAAATCCACATCGCTGACCAAGGAATGCATGAAATTGTTGATGGGAGCTACTCGGGCATCGGCTCCTGGAACGGAGTTGTCCGTATTTTCTTTTGAGCCATTTGACGAAGAACGTGTCGATGTTTGGCTAAACGAGGAGGTCATCCTTTCCTTTTCTTTCCTTTGTGGGGTGAATAAGAATGTTTTCTGCCAGGTGACATCCTTGCTTGTTCGGTCCACAATACCGCTGACGTCAATGATTCGGTATACAACCTCTTTTATCTACTTTTTTGGGGAGCTATCGCTTCGTCAAAATGGTAACGATGTGTTTCCCAAAAGTGCCAAAGTAACCTCATTTTTGGTGACTATTTTTTTTCTTAAAGGACCACGTCTGTAGAGGGGATGACGTCGATGTTTGGTTTTTACGCGTTTTGTAGGATGACGAGATTGTCTTTTTCCTTTTCCTTTTTGGACAGCAGAACGACGAGGGTTGTGGTGTGCACATTTTTGAGGAAGCATCATTGAGTGTTCGGAAGTAGCACAGAAAATACTGATTCACGTTGTTGACCTCAAGTCATTTTTTATACTGGAATGCGACGCCACTGATAATCTTTCCGTCGTATCAACTCCATAACAAGTAATACACGTCGTAAAGGGATTTGCAATAGACTAAATCGGGACAGTTCTTGTTTCGACAAATCCAGTAAACTCTTTAACATGCCAGATCTTTCTTGGACTTTGACTTTGTGAGCAGCTGCTACTGCCACTAATGTGAACGAGGGTGTCACCGGTGGAGGAGACGTTTTGGGCGACGCAGATTTCCAATGTTTCATCAAATTAGGAAGAACGGGTGTCAAATATGGATTTGGCTGGCATCACCATCAACGGAGAAGTGGAAGTACCTGAGGCTACTGGAAACGCGGTCACTTGTGATGCAGGTCGTGGTTTACAAAGGTAAGATTACTTCCTGGCTGAAGTGCTTTTTTTGAGGGTGACAGCTTTTTTCTCTGGACTTTTCTTTTTCTGTGTTATGGTCTTGACACCTTTGTTCTTTTTATTAGGTTTTTTTTTGGAGTGAACTTTGGAAGCATTGGGATCCCATTTTAAAAGGGAACGAATGATGACACCTCCTAGAGAACCACTACCTCCAGGTTTGAATATGATTTGCTGTTTGATTTGAGTATCGATGCGAGGATCGGCCAGTTGCGTCAAGGCTACTCTGTTTCTGTCAAAAAAGCGTTTGGTTTGATGTGGAATGTGAATGATTCCTTGCAGTATTTGACCTGCTGTCACTGTAAACCATCGTACGACTTCTTTGAGACTGGCTTCTAAGACGTGAGAACGTATTTGTGGATTTTGTTCGCGACTGATACCGTACAAGGCATAAATCAATTTGATCGGAAGATGAGACTGAAGGGGTGTCATTTTGACAATGTATGAGACAATGTCAAAGTGACCGAGGTTTTTATAGATTTTGTTTAGTGGTTCATAATGTTATGTTGACGACGAGGACATGTACAAGACATGTCCTCCGTCTTGACACCAGTCGTGAAACAAATCGGTACGAAATCGCAAATAAATGGGGGTGGAGGGTTTTAAATCCACGAGTAATTAGGCGTCTGGTGTTTGAGTGGCACCATCGTACGCATGAGTCAGCCAAGGTGTTCCTAACTGTTTGGCTAAGACTTGCACTTGTGATTTATCTCGATGACTTTTAAACAAGACCACGTAATGAGCATTGAAACTCATGGTACTATGGGCTTTACTTTGCTGAAACAAATTTTGTGTAATGTAAATGACACTGGCATTACGATGATGCCCTTTACCCGCAAACCACAGTTTAATTTCTTCGTCTTCTCCTAACATGTCAAAAATGAATAAATGAGTTTGACTAGGGTCAGAAACGATCCCATCGTCTTCTCTAGGAATGTCTTCCACAAACACATTGGAATCACCTTGACTTTCTTGCAAGAGGCTGTATGCCGATTGCCACTCTTTGTAACACCACACGATGCGTTGAGGTGAACGATCGATCAAATGATGTTTATGTTCGATCAAACGTTTGACAAATTCGGTTTTGCCTTAGCCGCTCGGTCCAGCAATAAACATGTTAAAAGGATGACAAAGATACAAGGTCTCCCAAGTAGCATGATCTAAGTGTTCGTCAATGACTTTGAATGTCGAGGAGGAAGGAGTAGAAATAGTAGAATTAGCCATAGTAGTGTAGGGTATAACACTAATGACACAAAAACAGACAAGACAAGAGGTTTTTATACTTTTTTTCAAGACACCTTTATTTCAATGCATGTTTAAATTGAAACAACACGAAATACAAGAATACATAAAAGATAAATAGATAAGTCCAAGAATAAAGTACACATAGAAACGATCAAAGTGGCATATAAACAAGTCACTGTACAATATTGTTTGGGTAACGAAGGTGTCATAGAGGTAGTGTGTAATGTTCTTATAGTTTCTACATGGGGTACAGTTACATAGGTGTCTTCTCGGAAGGGTCTTTGTGAGGAAATGTCTATGACAGTCCTGTCTTGAACAGACTGATTGTCCTCGGTGACAGATTTTTTTTCTTCTTCTGGCACTGTCACTAACACAGGTTTAAAAGTGACTTTTTTCACTCGACGATGGATTTTACGAACACAACGCTTGGACATAATGGGATGTTTCGTTCGTCCAAGCCTCAAAATTCCAACTTTTCCAGTCAATTACATCTGTCAAATGAGGATGTAAATCACAAGCTACACACACATAACCGTACACCACTTCCGTACGTAAAAGTTGAAGAATCTTTTTTTCCTGTAGAGGTCGAGACGTATCCAGATGAAAGCGTAAGGCTTTTAACAAAATGAGTCTCTCGTGGACATTTAAAGGAGTCAACATACTGTCTTTATTATGTAGGTAGTGTTCGTAAAGTGCCCACAAGGAATTTACAGGTAAACGAAATCCCAGAAAGCAAGTCACTAAAACACACACTACACGTCGACCTCAATTAATGGTACACAGTTCTTGTAATAAGTATTCGTAATCCTTCACCGTGTGAATATTATCATTGATATCCTTCAACGGAATCTGTTTCATCACAAGTGATAAAGGTTGTGACATGGTCGTTCTATTTTATACTTTTTTATGTTGAGTACCATAAGTGTATATTCTGCACAGAATGATTTAAAATCTTATCCAAAAGCGAAAGTGATTAATATAACGTGTAATTTTGTCCCACTGCCATTCAGGGTAACGGTCAAGAGTGATCAAAAAATCTTCAGATGTAAATCAACTAAATTATTATCTGTGGAAGGTAGAATTGGACCAGAGAAATTTGATACGTTGGTTGATTTTTGTCACTTTCCTCTTGTGAATTTAACGACACAAACGTTCTACAGTCACCCATTGAGATTGTTTTTTTTTCCAAGTCCCTGCCATACGTCCTTGTAGATCTTATCTTGCAATTTGTGTGGTAATCCTTGAATATTATGTTTTATAGAGGGTGTATATATTGGTCAAGGTTTGTCTCTAACCCAAACTGGTTTGTTAAACGACATGGTAAATACATTGGCATAATCCAGAGCAATTTGACACGCTGATTGATTTTTGTCACTTTCTTCTTGTGAATTTCACGACACAAACGTTCTACATTCACCCATTGAGATTTTTCTTTAGCAAGTCCCTGCCAAACGTCCTTGTAGATCTTCTCTTGCAATTCGTTTGGCTTCCAACTATCTATGTGTAGTTCTTTGGCTGTTTCGGGGTTCTTTCTCTCTTATACTGGCTGCTTTATTCACAATGTTAATCCCCAAAAAGAAACAACAAACAGGATATATCTTTTGACATAATTCGAGTCACTGGCCAAGTACATAAGTACAAGTGCCTAGATATGAGAACATTGTTATAGTCACGTAAGACTGATCAGGAAATACAGCAGTTTCAAACGATTTAAATACTGAACACAGTTTCTGACTTGAAATCAGACATTGTTTAAAAATTCTAAGGACTTTATAATTAGTAAATTTTATACCAATTATAATTCGCATATAAAGTGACACAAATTAGCAATTTATCCTTTTGTTTTCTAAATGATGGGGTAAGAAATATTTAACGCTTGAAACATCCCCAAACTTGTTTCATTACGACTTGGACTTATGTCTGATTTGCTAAATTTGCCTTGAAGATTTGGAATGATTCAAACATTAAACATATCCAATCATTAGCAATCATAAAAATGAATATTATGGTTGATAATGAATGGGATGTAAAATTTATGTTTTTATTGGTCAGTGATTATTCAAAACCTTTTCCTATGGGCTGTCTAGGACAGGTGGAGATTCAGGATTAATACATTTTATATATAAAGTCAAGTAATTATTATGTATCATCAGTCTGTGGCAGAAAGGTAGCATATGCCACCAACTTACCCCAAGTCAACAGGTTCTGTCATCAATTCTGGATGCCCTACGGGAAAGTGACAATATCTGCAGACGTAAGGATACAGCGAACACACGTCCAAGTATTTGATTTCTTTTCCCTTCTCCTCGTCCACTTGGTGCAGCAAACAGGTGGCATTCGTTCGTCCTCCGTACAAACTATCCTGGGGGTTCAATGGGTCCACTAACTTCTAACATCCTACGATCCGTTTAAACTCGGGATCGGTTTTCAAACGCTGATCGTACTCGTGTTCCCACATTTCCACCGCCTGGTATCCTTGCTGTTCTATCTTCAAACGTCGCTGACAAGTTGTCTGGTAAAGGTCATCCATGGTCCGTTGTAAAAACTGATTTTTGGTGTCACGTTGAGGGTAGCACATAGGACATCCGTGAAATAAGCATCCATTAAACTCGCACACAATCTGAGGGTATTCTAAGTCCCAACCATCAACCGAATACGTTCCGATGGTTTTATCGCCTCCTCCGTTGCGAGCGTGTTGGATCCATTTATCTTCTTTGTCGCACAAGTAATGTATTGACATTGACAAAATTTGTCGTTTGAAGACTGATGACAGCTAGAGTATTTTCAGGCATGAATCGTTTTCAGTACACTAAGGAACACGCTTTGGCGATGTTACAAGCTTTTTTCAAAGGATCGATCCCACCGTGCTCCATGAACAATTCTCGTAATTTTCCACAGCAACGTCGTAAAATGTCTACGTCAGATCGACAATACCTTAACATTTCTTCTTGAAAATCAAAGTGGTCTGAGGCATTAGTCTGGTACCAAGCGTGGAAAGCTTGTCGTTCTTCGGTGCGCATGCTATCGAGGTCGTAGTAGTCAGCCTCAGGCAAATGGGGTAGAACGACAAGTTGATTGCCTTCGGTATTGAAAAAGTGTGGAAAATAACCTTTCGCCATTTCTGTCATTCCAAACGTTTTAGGCATGCGACTCAAAGGCATGGCCAAGTAACTCATTGAATCTTTAAAATGTACTTGTCCTACATGCATAGAAATAATTTTTTCTCTGTTTAAAGTCACTTAAAGTCACGAAATCAAAAAAAAGATAAAATTCCCTTTCATCTGGGCATCTTCTGGTTGGGGTTGGTATGTTTGAATGAAGCATTCATGCTCTTAGTCCACGATTTGGTGACAAATGTGACATCGTTTCTTCCCTCGGCAAACGTGAAACTTGACATTATTAGTACGTATGCCTTATCCACAGGTAGGGCACAATCTCAGAAGCTGACAAGTACTTTTCTGCTGTGAACCTTGTATCTTCAAATGTTGTTGGTAACAGGTAGGACTGACAAATGTGCGTTAACAAACAGGACAATGTACTCGTACTTGTCCTCTGTCCAGACAAGGTTGAGAGGCCAAACATCCCTCACTTTTCGATCCAAAATGCTTGTGGTGTTCTCGATTGTTATAACCATAGTCACATTTTTCACAGTAGTAACTGTATCTCAGGAATGCAGTGATGATGGTAATGGTATCAAAATGTTCATCGTGATGATAGACGTAAATGTATTTTCCGTCTTTGAAATCGTGGCCTCGAAACAAAAGAGGACCACGCACTTCTTGAGGGTGTACTTTCAAGGTGTAAAGTGGAGCCAAGACGTCTTGCAATTTTGCATTTCTGGAATAACGCAAGGGGTGTTTTTGGATATCCTCGCTCGCTGTAACAGGAGTTCTGCTTCACTTCGTTCTTTGGCTCGGTTCGATCATTGATTAGTTTTCTAGGCTCTTTTCCATTCTTCCGTCTCGTTCTTGTTGGCATACGTTTGTCCCACGACGATGGCACGGGCTAAACACATATAATCTTGAGGATTGTTAATTCGGACGAGGCTTCGCTTAATGTTGCGAAGGTTGTCGACTAATAACACCTTTTTGCGACTTCTCCATTGGGGAAGAGAAACATGGGTCATGAACCCTGTGGCTTTTCCATCGGTGATGTGAAACTAGTAGCAAATGTTTAATTTTGTCGATGACTTTGGAAGGTGTTAATTGTGATGGGCTACTAAACTTCATCCAAACGGGAGACTTCAAATTATCGTGATGAATGGAAAGTCACAAGCGATCGTCTTCTTTGGCTTGACATTGATGTTTCAGTGTAGTTAACACAGAATTCCACACCTCGGTAATGAACCCTTCTGTATTCTCCAAAGGTACATTGGACTTGAAATCTTTAAACTTTACGGCGTACGTGTAAGCCGTAGTTCTAAATTTTCGAGAGGAATGCTTTTCCGTCTCTTGAATGTAATAGTACTTTTCGGGGTTTACTAAGGAAGGTGAACTTTGCTTGGACGTCGCTTGTCTGGGTGTGGATTCGGACTCTTCAAAATCACTGGCATGAATTTGAGCCAAGACTTCAGCTACTATGCGTGGCGATACATCACGTTTCTGTCTCTTACTGTCTTCTCCTTTCTCGACAACATGATGCAGTCTTTTCATCTCGTCTGCAAAAAGTCAAATGACTACATTTTAAAGACCATGACACCTATATATTCATGTCCGATCCGTGTATATATAAAGGGTCAGTGTCTAACCTTTCAGTATTCATTTTATTCTCACATTGACAAGAACGATCGAAGAACCTACACAAGTTGAACTTCTCATCAGATCTTAGCGTGGTGTCATACGAAAATGTTCTTCAGACAAGCCTACGGACTACTCTCCCTTCTTTCGAGATAAAAGTCAAGATACTTGCTATATATGTAAGAAGAAAGGACATTCGGCTACAGAATGTCCAGATCGTGACAAAAACAAATAAGGTACCAGAAGAGACAAGTCAAGATACCTGTTATCATTGTAAAGGACATTGGTCTCCAAACTGCCCTAAGAAACAACAGGAGCAGGAGGAGGAGGGGAAGAGGAATTCTGAACAGGAGGAGAAGGAGGAGGAAGAGGTACCCTCCCCCAAGGAAGAACCCTGACACGTTCACAAAGACAAGAAAAGAAGACAAAACAAAAGTGAGGAGGAAAAACAAAAAGAAAAACCCGTGACAGCAAAGAAATTTAAAAAACAGGGGTATTGTGTTATGTGATATTGTGATATTAAATTGTAACATTTGTACCAGAATACATCAGATGGAAAAAACGTCAGTGCCTCTTGGTTTTGATTTTATAGAATAAGAACCTACACTCACACACTCCTACACTCACACGTACATGATGGGTTTAAAAAAAAAGCTTTCATTGAATTAGGCAATTGAAATAGTATTTCTTTTCAAAAGATTTGAGTGGCTCTGAAAAGGACCGATGGTATTTTGTTTGATTAAAACAAAACAAACTCAGAAACGTGACGTAACCATCTTTAGCTGTCTTAAGCCTTTGCCACGGACATGGCCTACTTCTGGACTGGTGGTTCCTGTCAACGATTTTGTAGAAATCACTAAAGGTGGTATGGTCGATGTACTCACAGATATATTGGGTTGTTTAGCTCGAGAAGGTCTTTTTCTCTTCGGTAATGATAAAGAAGTCTAATACATTTGTTTCAGACTCCTTAATTTTGCTAAAATATCTAAATGTACTGTCGTGACCGTTTTATTTTCACTATTCTCCTTCTGTCTTTGGTCTTCGTTCTTCGCTGTTGCTGCTACCGTTTCTTCCTGGTGATTCCTTTTTGCTTCTTCTTACCGCTGTTGAATAAGAAAAGCTTGTTCTTCTACTTTCTGTTGTTCTAAAAATCGCTCCAATTCTTCTTTTTGTTTTTGCTTAGAATCATTGACGTGTACATAAGAAGAAGCAGAAGGTAACGAAGGTTCGGAACACATTCTTGTGAAGTTAGAAAATCCACAATATCCCAGTTAAAATCAACTTCTTCTGGATGTAGATTTGTCATGACTTTGGTAGTCACTGCTGTACCATTACTTGCTGTTTCCACTACTGGCTCACCCCCAATTCATCGTCTTCTTAGTGCCCGACATTATTGATAACTATATCGCATCGATTGACTGCGCACAGACGCTAGTACCTCTATATAGGGAAGGTGATGTCACAGATTGCTCACTTCCGATTGGATGACTATGACTGACGTTTGTAACGCACGTTTGGATTGGTGAATACACTCAAGCCGTTTCGATCCGCTCTTCCCCTATAAATTACCGCAGTCCACGGTATTTGCTTCACCTGTTTCTCACCACAAGATGTGGACCAACATAGAATCTTCTACCCTTGTTTCTACCATGCTATTTCGTACTGACTTACCCATGTATGTCAGATTATCGTGGACTATCACTCATATGACTGATAGATCATTTTGGAAGAGTAGGATATATGTGGCGATGCAAGGTTGTTTAAAGAGAGTCCTCCTCTAAGTGAGGAGAAGTTTAAGGAAGAGAAGAAGGTCTGTGAGATGTCCTCTGTGTTAACAAGATAATGTTAACATTACACATAACGGCCCTTTTCAGGGCCACTCATATTCCTCCAAAAGATATTAGATTTCTTTGCCTCTATTTCCCTTGTCGCTAGACAGTCCCAAATACAAATAATATTTCCCATGTTCAATTTCCCTTGTCGCTATATAGACCCACTATGTTCAATTTCCCTTTTCGCTAGATAGGCCCAAATAGTTCCCATGTTAAATTCCCTTTGCCGCTATACAGGCCCACCATGTTAAATTTCCCTTGACGCTATATAGACCCACTATGTTCAATTTCCCTTGTCGCTAGATAGGCCTAAATGGTTCCCATGTTAAATTCCCCTTGTCGCTATACAGGCCCACCATGTTAAATTTACCCTCGTCGCTATAGTGCCCCACGACCTTTTTGACTGGATTTCCCATTGTCGCTATAGTGCCCCACATTACTGCTTTTGTTAGCACAATTTTATGATAATTTAAAGTGGATATATGATTAAATGTTAACACTAGACTCTTATTTCTCCTGAAGTTATATATATATATATATATATATATATATATATATATATATATATATATATATATATATATATACACATATATATAGCAAATATATATATACTAGCAAATATATATATATATATATATATATATATATATATATATTTATATATATACTAGCAAATACCCGGCATGCGTTGCAATGCCACTGAAAGAAAGAAAGTGTTTGTGAAAGTGATCGGACTAGAGCAGTGCGTACTCGGTTTCCAATCTTGCTTCCCGTTGCTCGTTTGTTTCAACAATTACAAATTTAAACCGCGATTGTTTGACGTAACCAAGGCGCGAACCAAACGTAACTAAGTAAACATGACGTATCTAAGGCGCCTACAGTTCACACCGAAGTCAACGAAATTAGATATCGCTACAGACCGTGTTCGATCACGTGGCGTATTTAAGGCGCTTACTACTCGAGGTCACGTGACGTATCTAAGGCGCCTACTGTTTACAGCGAACACACGGTAAATGTCGCAAAACTATATGAAATACACACATTTGTTAATTGTACAATTTGAATTGTGGTACTAATTCAGAAACATTCGTGGGCGTGCGCAGAATAACATTCCAAAGCTTTATCGTAATCGGATGAACGGTATAGGAACGCATACGACACAAACAAACAAACAATCATTTATATATATATATATATATATATATATATATATATATATATATATATATATAAATAAACAAATTTTCAACAAACTGATAAAAAGCCAATCTACACTGTTATCCATGAAAATCTGAGAACGACCGCTTAGAGGTCATGGTCCTGTTATTATTATTATTATTGCTAACTATCAATTAGATGAAATTAATTTTCTACACGTTTGGAGACTGAACAATGCGAATGAAGATCATAATAGTGTACCAAACGACTTGTTTCACTCTCAGATGTTTGAAAGCTGCGTTTTCATTGTTTCTTCCAAAGGTCATCTGTGAGCGGTCGTCGTCGGACCTTCAAGTAGGACTGCAAAGATATGAAATTTAATCAGATTGAATTATCTATAAAAGCAATTGTCACACATATTCAAAATTATAAAATCTCTTTCCGACCATGTAATCCAGTAAGTTACCTAGTTAGTTAAGCAGTCTATTTTGTTAAAGATACTCCGAATAGACTAGAGGATTTTGTATACGTCTTTCGAAGCAGAAATAATTGTTTTTTTAATTTAGTGGTCTTTGATTTAGAATGTTAGCTTCGTATTCAAGAGGTCCTGGGTTCAAGTCTAGGACAATCCATCCTGAGATAAAATGGCACCAAGAGATACGTCACTTGACCCTCCGCATTAGATATTTGCTTGGACTGTAAAGGAAGAGGGCAAGATAATAATAGCAAGTGAAGATCTAGTTCACTCTCACATCGCCGAGTCTTCCAATATATGCGTGAAAAAAGGTGGTTTTAACATGACATAAAAGGGCAGAGGTCTTCAAAGTTGAAAAAAGAATACGGCCAGGACGGAAGGGTTCAAAGATGAACTCAAAAGTAACATGTTCGAGAAAAAGGTGCGCATTATAGTAACACAGATATCGGGTGTGGTCTACGTCCTAGATTCGGATGGGCTACACCAGGAAGCAACTGCCCATTTTGTTCCAGAGACGACGAAATGACAATCGAAAGTAATATCCTGTATCTGTATAAACACCAGGACGGAGGTCATAATTCTGACCCTTGTGCAGATACCATACAAGAACAGGCAAGAGCTAAACAAGAAACTCATGCAACTAACTCATGATATATATTTATATATATATATATATATATATATATATATATATATATATATATATATATATATATATATATTTCCTTCTATAGTTACAATCATAACTTTCCGAGACATAAGTAGCGGATGTAAAGCAAAGATGGAACATTGGATGCTGTCAAGTATTGGGATTATTGTTCTAATTGATAAAAAAGCGAATGTCGTGATATGAAGTTAAATGTGAGGTGAACTGAAATCACTTTCAATTTATCTGCACTAGAGCACATTGTCAATTTACTAGACCTGCTTCATGACAACTGAAGCAAACTGTTCACGTGTATACGCGTATATAAAGCTGGATCTGGTGGAGCACAGGAAATCCAATTGCCGGTTCTGAGCAGGAGCACTATGTTTTCTTCAAGCGCTTTTTTGGAATCGCATCACAATTAGTATTTCCAATTTCACTGCCCAGAAACTGGGCAGTGGCAGATGCTTTATCTCCTGGGGAAATGGACGAACCCGCCCATGCTGTCTTGCAGGTCGGCGTTGGTTAGAAAAAGGCTAAGTGAGTAAACCCTAATATAAAATCTGCCGTCGAAATCCTAAGGCAGTTGAACGATCCGGACTTGTTTGCACAAAACACACTGATAATGCTGGAAAAATCTGAAGTTACCATACTGGATCGGTCGTCCCCTGGTCAACAAGGATTGCTCCTGCCCTTCTGCACCAGGGCGGAGGTCACAAGTGTGCTACTCAGCGGCGCAGCGAGGGGAGGGTAAGTGGGGCATTCGCCATAGGCGCCGGTGGCTAGGGGGCGCCAAATAGGGCCCAAATCGGCCCAAGGTATCAACATAACTGTGCAACAGGGGCAGCCGGGGGCGCAAATTTAGGTGTTTTACTCTGGGCGCCGCAAATTTTGATGTTTTGCCCTGGGCTCCAAATATCCTCGCTATGCCACTGGTGTTACTGGTATTTTGCATAAAATCAGAGCGAGAGATAGCGTTGCCATCGCCACCTGTGGAAGATTAGAGCCCTGGCGCAAACTGGAAGACTCTAAGAGTTGACACATGAGATGAAACACTATTCATGGCACATTCTGAGACTCTGTGAAGTAAGATGGAAAGCCCTTGGAGAATACCAAACTAAACACGGGCATATATTATAATATAGAGGAGAGTTGGACAAATGCATAAATGGTGTAGGCTTCCTTGTAAAGAAAGCAATCAAGGGATTTGTGCTTGAATGTTGCCCCATAACTAGTAGAATCATCTCCATTCTTCTGAAAGCATCACAATTATCCAAGTCTATGCCCCAACTACTGATTATGATGATGAAGGAGTAGAGAAGTTTTACAACAATCTACAGGGTATAATAAACATAGTAAGTAAAAAAGACAATTTCATCATCCATGGAGACTGGAATGCCAATGTTGGCAAAGATGCTCTAAAAGATTTTGACGATCATTGTGGACTGTCTGGCAATGAGCTTACCAACGAAAGAGGTAGACGCCTGCTCGAGTTTGCAAGTTACAACAACGTGGTACTGGCCAACACCATGGGTCAACATAAAGCTTCACGATGCTGGACATGGCACGCACCACGACCGCGTCATTATGAACTTCCGAGTGAGGCTGAAGAAAATTAACAAGCCAAAGAAAATCGGGCTCAAATTCAACCTTGAACAACTTAAGGAGCCTAACATCTGCAAGTCATTCCAAGTCACAAGACGAGGACAATTTGATCCAATCCTTGTGATGGATGTTGAGGTTAAAGTGATGACAAACACTTTCAAAACAGTCATGACAACAGCTACCAACAACATCATTGGCATTCATCGCCAAAGAAAAAATAATGGGTTACAGAAGAGATTCCGAATCTGTGTAATACTCGAAGAGATCTCAAAACACCAAACACACAATTGGGTCAGTGGAGCACTGAAAAATAAAAAAGAATATCAGAAGAAAACAAAACTTAAAGAAAGCAAAAAAAGGATGGATTGGACAAAAGTGCAAATAAATATATAGCAGTCTGATAAAGAATAACAGAAAAAGGCATTCCAAATTGTGAAAGACCTCACCAGATAGAAGCAACCAAGAGTTATTACCATTTAAGTCGAAAATGGAAAATTCATCAGAGAAGCAAGTGACATTGCAGAAAAATGGACTGAGTATTGTAAATAACAACCATCCGTCCACGTGAGACCCAGTGGGCCAATTCAAATATATTGGTTTCATAATCACCGAAGAGGGATCAAGAGCAGACGTTTTGTCACGAGCACCACAAACAACGACAGCTATGTCAAAACTAAGACCCATATGGAGAGACAAGAATACCTGTCTGAAATCTAAACTCAGACTAATGAGAACACTAGTCATCTCAATCTTTCTGTATTCGTATGAGGCCTGGACTCTGACAGCAGAATTATAACGAAGAATCCAGACACTTGAAATGAGATGCTACAGAACCATCAGATGTTTAGCAGCACAGTGCCTCAACGACCACGTTATGTCATGAGATTAATGAATGACCCAGAATGTAGTTCTAATCTATTTTAAGAACATTGTTTCCTCTCTCATTTTGGTGGTGATAGAAGAGTTATATTGATGCATGTTTGGTAGGGATTTAAAGGTAATTGTTTATTTTTGAGAATATGAGTTCGGAGTGTGGTTGTCTGTGTGTCTCGGCGACAGTGCACATTGAGAAATAAGGCCTTAGCTGATAATCCGGAAGTGAAATCCGTTTTCTGCTTAGATGCTGCTCTGTTTACAGTACGGCCTCTCCAAACTTAAATGCCTATGAACCCTTGCCAAGAACTTCACCGTAAAGTCAACTTTGGAAGTATTTCAGATTAACATGATATGTATTGATTGCCACACAGTGGAAAGATCAGCACTGAAAAATATATGTAGAGAACATATAGTAAATTTATTGTGATGTATGTCCATTTAGCGGTGGCCATAGCGCCTCTTCGAATCTGGAGGAGAGACACGTCCGTAATGAGTGTCCTTAGTGGTATCACGGTACCATATTTTTTCTCCATAGACCACAATGCTAATGTTTTGTGAAATAAATATACTTCCTATCCTACTTCAGCATGCATGTCACACACTGTCATAGAGAACAATGGTAGATTGTCAATTTGACAATAACAGAACCAGGTACTCCATTGCATTTAAAATAACTCTGTTGGAACTAGACAGGGGTATGAGTTATCTAGTCACAGCATACTTATTTTCTGTCATGTGTATCACATTTTCAAAAAATCATAAAAAATACAAAATATGATCATTATAGGAATTAGGATAAATTCACAAGTTGCCAAGAGGCTAACCTTTTTTTAAGCCTAACAGAAAGTACAACTTTTACATAATCCACCAATCATAACTAGTGTTGTTGTTTATTTCTACACTTTAAGCGCCACCCACCTGGACTTGCGCAATTGGTACCGTTATACCTAATACAGCAGACTGTTCGATACCAGCTTAGTCCAGTTGCATGATTTAACTCAATCTTGAAATGATCCGATTCGTATCTGCAGCGACTTATATTTTTCATTTGATTGGTGTTAAATTATAAATTGATCATCGTGATTCACGTAAATTTATGGTCACTGACAAATAAATTAAAAAGCTCCGGCTACGCCTTTCACTTGATAACTTTGCTTTATACGAAACCAGAGGAAATAATTCATAGCTTCGCTTCTTCACACTAATTATATAAGCAAAGCTCGTCAATAATCACTTCCTTCGTATTCTTGAAAGCGGGAGATGATGCGTGTTATAATGGATTAACTAACGAACAGAACGATCCGCGCAAATGGTTCGATCTCTTATCTCTACAGATACAGTAGCATTGAGAAAGGAAACAAATGTAAAATATGAGGTAATTTTCAAGCAGAATGCATCCAAAAGCATATTTTGTTTATGTTTTGTGTTGTACGTACGGGCTTATATCGGCATAAATCGAGTTGCCTCCGATGGACAGCTCACGTTGTTAATTCACATGACCCGTAAAGAATGTTGTTTTATTGTATGACGTCATCTTTGAAAGTTGACATGTCAGCGTTCAGATGACTTATAACCTTCGACTACACATAGACCAACAAAATGTTGTCCAGTTTCAGAAAAAGATGGAGAAAAATTTGTTGGTATATGACTACACCGTGCTCAAAGTTTGACAGGTGTCCCACAAATGGTGGTTACCATGGAATATAATATTAATGGAGAAATAGTAACCTTTGTAAATTAAAGTGTATAAGTGTCATGTAGAAGCATCTGTTCAAAGTAAATGATGAGATATTGTATTAATGTATTAAAACTAAATATGTGCCTATTGGAATATGACTCATGACTGTGTTGAATGTCAAATCAACTATGCTGGAAGAAGCATCTGTTCAAAGTAAATCATGAGATAGTGTAGTCCTACATGTAAGACCCGATACTGATATTTATGTTTTGGGCGACAGCACTTAAACAAAACCAACATGTGCTATGTCTTACATGTAGGACTAGAGATAGTGTTGCTTTCCTTTTGGATATTAAAATAGTTGAAACAAAGTTTATGCTCTGTCTCTTAAATGTCATCAAAATACTTCCATACGAAAATGATAGATTGCTAAGGGCTTTTAGAATGCCGACACGGTAGCAAAATAACACAAAAGAACCAAAAAACACCTCTGCTATTTTCATTCCCTAGAAATTCGTCGTCAGATCACGTATATCCAAGATAAGAATATGATTAGTCGTCGATAAGGAATTTTACTTAGTACAAATAATATATTCTGCTTAAAATTATTTGCCCCTATTGCACAAAGGACAAGTAAAAGCTGAAAGTTTGCTTCCTTAGGTTGGAATAGTAAAGTTGAATTTCAATCAAGCATACTGCTATCAAAAAAAAATTCAATTTCTAACTGATTTTAAAAAAATATATATATACTTTGTATGATGTCCACAATATTGTCAGTTTGAAAAATTATTTCCAGACAGAACTTTTATGTACAAATACTTTTCAGAAAAGTAAGTGCTTGTGCCAAAGAAAAACTGATAAGCCAATTTCAATTAGTACGATCAAATATTGTATTTGTGGTAGACATGATGGACAGATGATATTGTATGAAAACGAGAACAAAGATATTGTTTCATCCTTAGTTTATTAAAACTAAATATGTGCCAAATGGAATATGACAGTTTTGAATGTCAAAACCAACTCTACTTGAAATAGTTTTACAAATATGAACTTGTATGTTATCAATTGTTAAATTAAATTGACCAATAAGTAAAATGATGAATTTCAAGACGTGCTAAGACGTGCAAATTGAAAATCAAATCAAAACGTGTTTCTACGTTTTCATGAAGATGTTAGTTCATGTGTATGTTTATTGAATTTTCTATTTAATGAAGCAGTCACGAAGGTGGTATAAATTTCACTGTGTTTTTATGTTAGAAAGGAATGGAAAAAGTCATTAATTTGGTCTCATGCAGTTGACATGCCCAGCTGTTCTGTAGTAGGATATCCTTAGACACAAACTGAGATGTGCCTTCATAATTGTCTGGGAAGAACAATGTTGTAATGTGATGGTTTGTAAAGCTAGGGACTCAAAATGATGGACAAGGAAATTCACATGCTTGATGACATCGCTTTTAATACATGAATACAGAATATTAGGTCTTTCAGAAATAATAAGAGGAGACAACTAAAATAAGATCTCAAATGGGTTGTTGTTTTTGTAGGGTTAACACCATTTTTCAGCACAAGATAGGCTATACATGGCGGCCAGTATTAATGGTTTAGGAAGAACCCAGAAAAGAACCACCGACCCATGAGAAGCTACCGGCAAGCTTTCTCACATACCCACATTAGCCAAGACTGAGACTCTAACCCATGCAGTCAGGTGAGATGGCAGTGATCCGTAACGGTGAGTGCATTAAACCACTCTCCCACTCTGGGCCCTCTCAAATGGGTAACGATTTAATATTGAATTTATGAAACTAGTTGAATAATGTCCAACTTTTGAGAGTCTTGGTGAACAAAAGCTGGACATTATTCAATGAGTTTCATAACATGTAATATTAAATCATTACCCATTTGAGATTCACTTGATCACATAGTATTTATTTCAGCGAAAATTATTTACATAGAGAAAGAAACGAATAATTTTGTTCATTCTGACAGGTGGTGCGCCTTTCATTTGTGTTGCATAAATTATTGTCCCACACAAAGTTAAATTACTAAATCTAGATTGTCCATTGTTACAACCATAAATGAAATAAAAAGCTTCCATCTGAATAAACAATACGTTTTATAAAACAGAATGATTTTTTCAAAACAGAATGATTAATGCCATGTGATGCCACATTGATATGGCAAACAGTAGGCCTATAATAATTATTTACCCTAAAATGTCACTTGCAACGAAACATTACATTATTGCGATTTTTATGCTGAACAATATTACTGGATACAGAAATTCTAACATTTACTTCAATGCATTTGTGACCATATATTTACAGTGTTTGACTGGAACAATAGAATGTACAGAACATGTAAAGAAATTTCATTTGAATCAGATTTGCATCCCATATATACTCCGTAATGATGCTGTAGTTGGTCAGTTCAGAGACCCATTATGTCCAATTTATATAGTCAACAGATGAAAGTTTACTTACTGTTGTAAAACATTTAAACCATCCTTATATAAACGATGGATTCTATGTCTTTGTTAGAGATACACCGCTCCTTCTCCCCACCCTCCCATCACATAACCAATATTCTTAGTTTACTTCGTTTCTTTGTTTTTTCTTGAAGTTTGCGTCATTTTTCTCATTATGATGTTGTACATGATATAACAATCCCCTGGGGGTGGATGGGTTACATATCCATTTTCAGACAGCTAAGATAATTTTTCCTCAATTTCCTTTTGCGAGTCAAGTTCATAATTGGCTGCCAGAAATGTTCACTCAAAACATTCCAGAAGGTAGGGTTAAAAACGTTTTCCCATGATCCCTGCCAATCAATAAAGAGGATATGGCACAATCATTTCATTGCATTATTTGGACCAATCAGAATCACATACAATAATGTTTTATCATGTGATATATCAAAAATATAAAATTACACATACTGTAGGAAGCCTATATCTTCTATGTGATAAAATTGTTTTCAACATTCACCACTTTTGTTGTCTTTGTGACCTCAAATCGAGTGACCTTCAATTAAGTTTATACTGAAACAGAAGTTTTCATTGAACTTGTCTAAAAATGTCCATGTAATTTAACATTTTTGTGTCCATAGGTACTTCTCTGGGTGTATAAATCAGGGCGTTGTTTATCAGCTGGCGGCTGGGTAATTTACCTGACTAGTTGTAGTATTGTACTTTGCTTCCAGCTACTTGTAAGAAAAACATACTGTATCTCAATTGGGTAGGTCCCTCCAAACTCCCTGCCAACATTGGCAACTCATCTGCCAACTTTCAATATAATGAAATGCCCTGCTTTAAATAAAGACTATAGATGTATGAGGATCCAAATAAGGTGAAGAATTTTTGTTTAAATGCATGTATAATGGAATTTTATAAAATGTCATCCATTACTGAAACATCGATTCTGAATGTTTACAAGACCTATATTACTTTTATTATAGCATTGTCATCTTATTTGCCTTGGCAAATACATTATCCACACACCTGTAATAATATTAACTGAATATTTAGGGGCTAATCTCGCCTATTCATTCAAATGTGCAACCTTTTTGCAGACACTGTAATTGGCATACATTGTAGTACATTTTATAAATTTGCTATTAATAGTCATGACTATTGAGCTACTATTTTTTTAATAATATGGGCATTATATGTTTGGTTCAAATTCTATGCTCGGTAATGTTCTAGGAAGATTTTCATTTGTATAGACTTATATTGATTTCATGCTTATTACCTATTTTATTACCTATCTTGGGAAAGACTGCTTCTGTAATATGCCAGTTATATAGGGGACAAAAGAATGTTTTTAATTTCCTGAATGGCTACATGGGGGCTATGAGTGATTTAGTGGTTTAAAGCACTTGCGTTTAGTAATCACCAGGGGCCCCGAGTGGGCGAGTGGTCTAAAGCGCTGTCCGTTACAGACCACTGCCATCTCACCTCTGTCTGGGTGTGGTCGAGTCTAAGATTCTGCAAATGTAGCTATGTGAGAAAGCTTGCCAGTAGCTTCTCGTTGGTCGGTGGTTCTTTCCGGGGATTGTCCGGGTTCTTCCTCCACCATTAATACTGGCCACCATGTATAGCCTATATTGTGCTGAAAAATGGCATTAAACCATCAAAACAAAACAAATTAATCACCTCTATCTCTCCTCAGTCCATGTACATTTGTATGTAAAGTGCAGCTTACGTGGGTATGTGAGAAAGCTTGCCAATATCTTTCTGTGGGTCTTTGGCTGTTTATGGGGGTTCTTTCTCTCTTATACTGGCTGCTCTATTCACAATGTTAATCCCCAAAACAGCTACAACAAACAGGATATATCTTTTGACATAATTCGAGCCACTGGCCAAGTACATAATTACAACTGCCTAGATATGAGAACATTGTTATAGTCAGGTAAGAATGATCAGAAAATACAGCAGTTTTAAACGATTTAAATACTGAACATAGTTTCTGACTTGAAATCAGACATATTGTTTTAAAATTCCAAGGACTTTATAATTAGTAAATTTTATACCAAATATAATTCATATATAAAGTGGCACAAATTAGCAATTTATCCTTTTGTTTTCTAAATGATGTGGTAAGAAATAGTTAACGCTTGAAACATTCACAGACTTGTTTGGGCTTATGTCTCATTTGCTAAATTTGCCTTGAAGATATTTTTGGAATGATTCAAACATTAAACATATCCAATCTTTAGCAATCATCAAAATGAGTATTATGGTTGATAATGAATGGGATGTAAAATTATGTTTTTATTGGTCAGAGATTATTCAAAGCCTTTTCCAAAACTCTATGGGTTGTCTAGGACAGGTGGACATTGAGGATTAATAAATTTTATGTATAAAGTCAAGTAATTATTATGTATCATCAGTCTGTCGCAGAAAGATAGCATATGCCACCAACTTACCCCTTCTATTAGGGCCTAACCGGAAATCGCCTCAGACATTCGCTTCGTCCGAATATCCGGTTGTTTGGTACTATTCAGAAGTATTCGCCTCGACAAATAATACGTACACAAATGGTTACAAATAAAATAATTCAATAAATATCAAACTTTTAATAAAAAAGTTTTAATGCATAATAATTTTAGTTAGTAATAATAAATTTCATATTATAGGCGATATATACGGTACCCGAGAAATTTAATCTTTGCATACGATAATGAAACAAACGGTACTCTCCTGAGTCACACCTACTACTCGGTTCGTGCCCGGATCAGGCAAATAGAACATCCAAATACTCGGATTCGGTACTCTGCAAAAATTATCTACTCTGTTAGGCCCTACCTTCTATCTGTATATCAGTTTCTGACAAATTCGGTAAAACAACAGCCTTGTTGAGGCCTTTTTCAGAATTAATAGTCTGTAATTGGTCGTGATTGGATTTTTAAACATTTGTCATTGGTAAACAGTACATGTTTGCTATGGTGCAATATTTCAGATATGAATGAATAATTTTCTTCATAAAAATAACTACAAAGTGACATTAGATTTAGTATTGTTTTGTTTTCTTAAATTATTATTTTTTTTAAGAAGAACCATAAATTAAATAAATATATTATTTTTTTAAAAATTGCCCACATAACACAAACAGTTGATCTCTGTCTTATTTAAATACAACCCTACATCCTTTGATTACATGTACATATATTATTATTCAACATGTATACTGTTAATCACTCTTACTTTCTCTTTTGTTCTCTTATTGCCTTTATACATGTCATTCATGGTTTGCCAGATAATCTATTTTTAGGCACTATATAGCCTTGCAGTGCAGGTGTGCCATAAAATACAAAATCAATTAGCCATGTCTGAACTGTTGGGGTGGGGGGTTGTCTAATTTCCAAGTAATGGTAGGATATTTGTGAAGCCATTGCAGCACTGTGTTGTATACAACATCAGCTTGTTATTAAAACTTGCCACTTTATTATAGCCAAAGTTAGCCACAGAGTTAGCAACTATAACACTGTACAGTGTCTATTTCTTTAACAGATCACTGAGAATACATGATCATGTTATTCAGTGTATAATACCCAGTAAGACCTCACTGCAACCGTATGTTGATACATTGACAAAGGCAAGACAATTCAGAAGTCTTGTTTCTTTAAGAGTTCTCACTGAGGGCCAGACACAATGACTATTTGATCAGGTACTGGGTAGTAAAGAAATGTAAATTAGTGTTAAGTCATACTGATAACAGTCACCTATTACTTGGCTACGGAACTATGTGGAAATAATCTGGACACCCTACTTTATGTATCTTGGGTCAATTCAATGATCATATCATTGTTGCAGGAAAATGTATAAAGTTGGATTTTAAATTCTAATATGGTCATCTTTTAATATTTTTGGTCTGCCCAAATGTATTTTTTCGTGTTGACAAAAATGGTTGCCTGGTATTATTTATTAGCTGATTCTGTCTCAGGTAGATTGGTTTCTTTACCCATTTCTTTTGTATGAAATTTGCATTAGAAGCCCAGTATTATAGTGAAGGAGGGGGATTAAGGAATATCTAAATCTGGATAATAGAAGCATGTATGATGGAAAGTAAGCGTGGACATAATCCTTCCAATATTTTTTTTGTGAGCAAATATATGTATTTAAAAGTTTTGAAAGTCCAAGACCCAACCCATTTTTAATTTTTTTTTCTTCAGACTTCTGATATTTGTTTCTTGCTAGAAGTAAAAATTTCTTTTTTTCTGTGGCCTTCTGATATTTGTTTCTTGCTAAAAGTAATGATTTTTCTAAAAAAATTCTTCAGTTTTCTGAGATTTATTCTTGCTAAAATATTAATGATTTTATGTATTTAGACTTTTGTTTTCACAGCACAGGAAACGGTACCGTGCTAATGTGAACATATCTTAGGCATATCTTAGATATCAACATTGGATGCGATCATTTCTGCCTACTCGGTATTGCTAGCGACATATAAGTTTGAGTCATACCAGACCACTCAGCATTGCTAAGACAAAATGGACATGAATCATACCAAACTGCACATCAATGCTTACTCAATATTGATATGAATTATACCAAACTGTAACGCATTTCTAACACCATATTGACATGAATCATACCAAACTGCACATCAATGCTTACTCAATATTGATATGAATCATACCAAACTGCCCCCCTGCGGGTTCGGGGTTGTAGAATAGGCCCGACGTGCCTCGCCACGTGTCGTAAAAGGCGACTAAGTAGAGGCAACCTGTTTGCCGTGGGTTGCGTCCCGTGTCGGGGGAGGAAAGGATCCTGGTAGTTGCAACACACTACTTTGGCCTCTACTTCTCTTAGACGGGTGGTCGAGATGGGCCCGGTCTCGACAAATCGGCTGGTCACGCCGAGCCCTAGGAAGTCTTTATTAACTCTCTCACCTCCTTTTGCTTTCTCCTTGTATCTCTTTTGATACCACCGTTGCCCATATATTCTATTCCTATATCTTTCCCTTTTCCAAATCTTAGAAGACTTCCTAGAAGGCGGTGGCTCAACGGGTCAATCGGGGGGTAATTTTACTGACCCTAGAAATTGGCGACTTCAGGGTCATCCAAAGGTAATTTTATCAACTGAGTATGGCATCTGTGTATCCTTGGCACTTTAAAAGTGTCCCCTTGTTGGGCTCCTTGGTGGGTGGGGAGCACGAGTGCTGAATTTTAAAATCTTGCCATCATGGAAAAAAAATCCAATAAACGTACTAAACCACTGTCTGACTCTGATGAAGAACCACGTGGCGTGGAATCATTTCCACGCTTCATGGTTATTCAATCAAAAGATGATGCTAAACCGCTTTCAGGTTTATCTCCATTTATTATCGAGAAAACCATTACGGGATCGATTGGCACACCAAAAAGTGTTAAAAAACTAAAATCGGGTTGCCTTCTTGTAGAGTGTGAGCGAAAGGGGCAAACAGACAATATCATGAAAATGAAAACATTCTTTGATATTCCAGTGACCTCATTCGCCCACACTACACTGAATTCGTCCAAAGGCGTAATACGATGTCGTGACTTGGCTGGAGTCACCGACGCAGATATCATCGAAGGGATGAAACATGAAGGTGTCACTGCAGTGCGAAGAATACGTATTAAAAGTAATAACGCCCTGCAGGACACCAATACATTTGTACTCACCTTTAATAAACCGACAGTGCCCAAAGTGGTCAAGGTTGGGTTTTTACAAGTAAAGGTCGAGATCTACATTCCAAACCCCCTTCGATGCTATAAGTGTCAAAAATACGGCCATCACGAAGATCGATGTTCCAGAGCCAAGGTATGTGGCCGATGCGGAGAACACTCTCATCAGGAAGCTGATTGTAGAGCAACTCCGCATTGTGTCAACTGTGGCAAGGAACATCACGCCAGTTCCAAAGATTGTGATACATGGAAACAGGAGAAGGAAATTCAGAGGGTAAAGTTTACTTCGAACATTCCCTACCCAGAGGCCAGAAACCTTGTCCAGGCAAAAACATCCCTTCCTGGCCCATCCTTCTCCACAGTCGTAAAGCACAATCCAAAAAGCACGAAGGACGCCCAAACACAGACGGATCAGCCCGATTCAACCACATGTGCCAACATCCCTAATTATAAGCCACAGAAAAGCACAACATCAACTCAGACAACAACTAATAACAATCCACCACCAAAATCACCAAGACAGAAACACAAAGCACAAACAAATAAACAGCAAAAGGGGTCAGATGACCCCATTAAACTGTACAACAGGTTTGGAGACTTTGAGAGCATGGATGCAGAAGAAACTGCTCCGTGTACTCAAAGTAGCTCCAAACCTAATAAAACTAAATATACTCCCGTACTTCCTCCAGACAAATAACAACACATGCTTCCACCGCGAATAGTCTAACCTAGTTCCAGAATCTCCAGCATAACATTAGAATGAAGAACACCATCATACAATGGAATTGTCGAGGACTTAAAACAAACTACAATGATATTCTTCTGCTTTTAAATGAACACGATCCTGCTGTACTATGTTTACAGGAAACATTCCTGAAAGAGACAGATAAAATTACTTTTAAAAACTTTTCCCTGTTTAATGCGTACTTTCAAAACGCAGACAGGGCCTCAGGAGGAGTCTCTATTGCTGTGAACAATAGAGCCCCTCACAGAGTCGTTCCTTTAAACACAAATTTACAAGCCATTGCTGTAAGTGTCACTCTACATCGAGTGATTACTTTTTGTTCCATTTACTTACCACCAAACACCAACCTAGTACAAAAGGAATTAGACAATCTTGTTGAACAACTTCCCGCGCCCTTCGTTTTACTCGGGGATTTTAATGCCCATAACATTTTATGGGGATCAAATCACATAAACGACAGAGGCCATAAAATAGAAGATTTCATTTCTAGACACGATCTGTGTCTATATAACACTAATTCATCAACATATTTACACCCAGGAACGGGTACGTACACATGCATAGATTTGACAATTTGCTCTCCCTCACTGCTTTTGGACTATGAATGGAAGGTCGCTGATGACCTTCACAGCAGTGATCACTTTCCAATCACTCTTGAAAATAACACTAAAATTGATGATACAATTCCACAATGGAATATAAAGAAGGCCGATTGGGCTATGTTTGAAGCATTATGTAAAACTAGACTAAATAATGATACAGTATTCAACGCTGTTAATCCTATACAGCATTTTACCTCCGTTCTAATTTCAATTGCAGATGAATCCATTCCCAAGTCCTTAACGAACAGTAAGAGATCGCAAAAACCTTGGGTAACCAAGGAATGCAAAGAAGCCATTAGACAACGCCGAGAAGCATTAAAAACATTCAACACTCGTCCAACGCCCGAAAATTTAAATAAATATCGTATTGCCCGGGCTAAAACTCGACGCACAATCAAAGAATGTAAGCGTGCATCCTGGAAGAAATATATTTCTTCTTTAAACTCTCGTTCCTCAATGAAACAAGTTTGGGATACTATTCGGAAAATAAATGGAAAAAGGAAACACAATTCTATTCGACACCTAAAAATAAAGAATATCAATTTCAGTTCGAAACGTGACATAACAAATATTTTTGCCGATAGTTTTTCGAAAAACTCATCATCATCTAATTATTCAGATGCCTTTAGAAGATTAAAATCTCAAAAAGAAAAGTCGCGTTTAAAATTTACATCGAACAACACTGAAAATTATAACCAGCTGTTTTCTTTATTGGAGCTTAGGGAGGCATTAGACAAGGCCCATGATACATCCGCTGGGCCTGACGAAGTACATTACCAGTTCTTGAAACACCTCCCAGAATCTTCTCTGACATTGCTTCTTAAAATCTTTAATGATTTATGGATTGCTGGTAATGTACCTAAGAGCTGGAAAGAAGCAACAGTGATACCGATTCCCAAACCAGACAAAGATAACGAAGATCCTAACAGCTATCGGCCTATTGCATTGACAAGCTGCATATGCAAAACAATGGAACGAATGATTAATTCTCGGCTTGTATGGTACTTGGAAAGTAATAATTTAATTTCTCCTTTCCAAAGTGGCTTCCGTTCTGGTCGTAGTACTAACGATCATCTGGTTAGACTGGAAACATTTATTCGCGATGCATTTATCAAGAAGGAACATTTAGTAGCAGTCTTCTTTGATTTAGAAAAGGCCTATGATACAACATGGAAGTACGGGATACTAAATGACCTGCACGATCTAGGTCTAAAAGGCCGTCTGCCCGCTTTCATCTCCAGTTTTCTCTCCGACAGAGAATTCAAAGTACGCGTGGGCGCTACCATCTCCGATATGCACCAGCAAGAGATGGGTGTGCCCCAGGGCAGTATTTTATCTGTGACGCTATTTAATATCAAAATCAATAGCATCACTAAGTGCTTAACTCCCGGTGTGGACTGCTCTTTATATGTAGACGATTTTTTAATTTGTTATCGATCAAAGCACATGCATACAATTGAAAGGCAACTTCAACAAAATATCAATAAGATCCACCATTGGGCCAGTAATAATGGTTTTAAATTCTCTAATGACATGAAGGAACTTTTTGATACAATACAAACCACTTGTATTTTAGATTTCCTAAAGGAAGTAAATCTCTATTTTAAACTATAACTTGTGTACCATCACGTAGAATATTTTTATCTAATGCAAATATCACCTTTTATTTACAACATCTTATCATCAACATAACACCATTTACATCTCCCGTTGATTGGGAAGCTTCACATTTTCCTGTTACCAACATCTTACCATTTTATATTTAACTATTGTTTTTTTATATATATCGCTGGTCGATGTTAAACCTTTCTTGTTTTTGAACATGTAACGTATTGTATGGCGCTAAATAGCCTAAAAGTGCTGGTGCGCCGTTAAAATTCAAGTAAACAAACATACCAAACTGTAACGCATTTCTAACACCATATTGACATGAATCATACTAAACTGTACATCAGTGCTAACACAACATTGATATGAATCATACCAAACTGTACAGGAATGCTGACACTATATTGACATGAATCGTTACCAAACTACACAACAATGCTAACACAACATTGATATGAAGCATACCAAACTGTACAGGCATGCTGACACTATATTGACATGAATCGTAACCAAACTGCACAACAATGCTGACATGAATCATACCAAACTGTACAGCATTTTGCTAACACAATATTGATATGAATCATACCAAACTGTTTAGCATTACTGACACCATATTGACATGAATCATACCAAACTGTACAGAATTGCTGACACAATATTGACATCAATCATAACTAAACTGTTCAGCATTGCTGACACTATATTGACATCAATCATGTCAGACTACTCAGCATTGTCAACAGTTTATGGTTTCAATCATAAACATTCTGCAAACAGGTTACTCATCAATTTGGACTGATTCATACCAGACTTAATCCAACACTGCTAACATTCTCTTGACCTGAATCACACCAGAATATTCAGCATTGTTAACAGTAAATTGGTTTGAATCATAAGCATTTTGCAAACAGGATTCACACACTAAATTATACTTGAATACACACCGTATTGACTAGAACCATACCGGACTCATTGTTTCCCTTTACTATCATTTGCGCTTCATAGACCACCAACTGTCTAATTTGACGCCCAGTTTGATACTAAAGTTTGATCTTTTATTCAGTCTGACCCTTAGTTCTGACACCATGGAGAGTTTTGACCTTCGATCTTGTTATCCTAGGAGGATACACTGACTTACTGACTGCACAGCGCTATAATGGCACATTGACTTAAATCATACCAGAATGCATATATAGTAAGATTGAGCAGATCTCAGATATATTGTAAGGTTTGGCTGATAGCCGACATCAGTAATGTGTAGCAGACTTCAGACATTTAGCGAGGTTTAGCATATATCAAACAAATAACAAGATTTAGCAGATATGATATATATATATATATATATATATATATATATATATATATATATATATATATATATATATATATATATATATATTTATCAGACATATATTAAGATTTAACATTTAAAACTTGTATGGTCCATAGGTTGCTTTTCATGATGCTTTTCTCATATTCAGACTATCATTCCATTGCTAAAATGCAGGTTATAACACTGTACATCAGTATGTATGGGCTTAGCGCACTTGTAATATTGCACATGTTTTCTGGACACCGTATCAAGTAACCTTAAGAATAAGGAAGGCTTGTAAGGGAGAACACCTTTGTTAGGCATTTAATCCACAATATTGAGAGTTGTTTTGGTTGTGGGAACTGATTAGATGCTAAATTGAAATACTCTGCAGTTTTCTAAGCAATGTTTTGTCATGACCATACTGGTTTATAGATATGGTCCATAGGTTGCTTTTCATGATGCTTTTCTCATATTCAGACTATCATTCCATTGCTAAAATGCAGGTTATAACACTGTACATCAGTATGTATGGGCTTAGCGCACTTGTAATATTGCACATGTTTTCTGGACACCGTATCAAGTAACCTTAAGAATAAGGAAGGCTTGTAAGGGAGAACACCTTTGTTAGGCATTTAATCCACAATATTGAGAGTTGTTTTGGTTGTGGGAACTGATTAGATGCTAAATTGAAATACTCTGCAGTTTTCTAAGCAATGTTTTGTCATGACCATACTGGTTTATAGATGTACATTTATTTCTAATTTTCAGCTGTTTAAGAAATGGAAGGTAAGTCAGAAACTTCTACATGTTAAAATGGATTATGCAGGTGAAACGGGATGCTTTGTTTGTACATGTGAGAAGAACATATATTCTGGCAGAAACATTATATAGTATTCTTTTCCTAGGGTTCCTTAAAGGGTCAATTAAAAAAATGCCTCTCAAGTCCATGATAAAATATTTCATAATTCTCCATTGATCTTTCTCCGATCACCCAACCCCTAAAACCATGGGATTGCCCTTATTATGAATCACCTTAGAAGAATGGGAATGGTTAATGTCAAGTAGTCATTTACTAGTTAAACCTTATAAAATAGCTTGGTTTGGCTTTTTGTGAAAATATTTAAACATGTAATAGTAGTCTAAATAAACAATAATATCACCGGACCAGCTTTGGTAGTATCTGGCACTAGCATCCCAGTATAACTTAAAGATTTGTGCAAATAATAATGATGCAGCATCAGATAGAGCCACCCTTATAAATATATTAATAACCTTTTCGAGATTCCTTTATAAAAACTGTCAAACATAATTTTATCAAATTTGTATGAAATCATCATGGCATGATGATGTTTCCAATTTATACAAATGGTGCAGATCTGTCATCCAATATGGCCACTGTGTTTAATTGAAACGCCACTGTTAGAAACAAGATTTGTTATGATTTCTCAAAAGCCAGTTACTCAGATTGGACCAAATGTGACAGAAATTGGACCGTATATGTGACAGAAATTGGACCAAATGTGACAAAGCATCCTTGCAAGAAGACCTTTTCATTCAAAACGTCCTATGATGATCTACAATCAAATACAGACATTGCTAAAGATGGAAAAATATCTAAACAACTTCATCCCATCGGCAGGGGATGCGGTGACCCAGTCCCTTCAATAGTTCACAATGCAGTAATAGTGCTATACAAATGAAATAATCCTTCCTTTCATAATTTTGCAACCATAACTATGTGGTCTGTAGTGTGTTGGGATACTTTTCTTGGACTCGTACATCAGAGCAGTAGAAGTTGTATTTTATGCTCAGTTAACTTATGAAAACATTTAACACGTCTGAATATCTGTTTAACGTAAATTATATGTTCCAGATATTGCTCCCATTTAAATATTGAGCACACCCATGTACCAGCAGTTCTTACTTAGAGGATGTATTATGTATTGCCCTAAATTTAGTCTCTGTGGTCATTAATTCAACCTAATTCACACCTGCCATTATGGTGTGTGCATTGTATTGCATTGCATCACAATTATAACTGTGCCTTATCAGAAAAGGCACATGGTGGGTAATCAATAATAGAAAATGTAGGTAGTAAAAGATTAATTTATTTCCAAGGATGCATACAGAGATGAAACAAATTGAGGACTCAAAATGTCTAAAGTAAATTATACAAGGTTTCTATAATCATGAGAAATTAATATCACAGGCATTTTGGGTTTTGTGGGTTTATTAACTGTTTTAATAAATATTGACTTTTCAAGAAGTAAAGATGTTTGAGCTAGTTATTGAGTCGATTGCACCTTTTGCTTCAGTCGTAGACCATGGAACTTATGAGATGGTATGTTGTTCCATCATCCATCCATTAGCTAAAGTATGTTATTGTTACTTCTAAACTACAAGGAGGATTTTATTTGCCATGCATTTTTACAGACGAATTTGTCCCAAGATCTGGTTGGTCCAAACATGCTTACATGGACTTCCAGTATGGAAAATCTTACTCCTTCGTAAAGACTGGTCATGTTCCGGGGTTTCCACAAAGGACATCTTATGACATTAATCCAGAATGAAAATGATGTTGATCCAACATCCATTATGGTCGTCAGAAAGACCATCTTGAAAACTTTGTTATTGAAAATTTGTATTGATGATATGAGGATGTCACCATATGTTTTTATGACATATGGTTGTCTTGAAATAATTGTGGTGCTAGTCCGACTTTATGTATTGCTGAGAACGTGGCCATAATGAAATTCTTTTTCTTGCTATTTCTCCAAAACCAAAAGTAATATTGCAATGGGATTTTCATCAGAAGACTTCGCAGCACTGGTTGCCTAATGGTTAGAGTATCTGCCTCGAATGTGGAGGTGGTGGGTTTGATCCCCGACAGAGTCATACCAAAGACTTAAAAAATGGAACTAACAGCTGTCTCACTAGGCGCTCAGCATTAAGAGGTTAGTGTTAGGACTGGTTGGTCTGGTGTCAGGATAATATGTGAATGGGTGTGACATTATCCTACATGTCTGCGTCATGATGCCCCAATGCTAGACATTACTGTAACTGATACACTGCAGACATTGTTAAAGCTATATTACAAATCCTAATCACACACACCATGTCAAGAGTGTTCTATATGTAAATAGTGCCCCTTCCACATACATCACTGTGGTCAGTTTAAAAATCATACAATTGCTACTCATGAATTGCTGGTCATTACCATCATCATGGTTTTACAAAAACAATATATGGTTACTAGTTGGTCCCAAATGACAATGGTGCTGCTCAGACATCCAAAATGGCCATGTCCATATTGAAAAGTTAGTTATCACTACTTCTCCTGAATGAATAGTGATATCATCACATGGTTTAATTTAAAGACTTCTAATGATGTCAGGTTAATCGTAATATTGATATTGTGATTTCACCAAAAGACTACTGGTGATGATGTAGTCTATGAGATGCCAAAGATTTCAACAAGGGTGCATCAGTGACATCATGTTTCAGCTAGATAGGTGGAACAATGTTTTGGTAATGACAAAATCAGTTGCGTCGCATATATTAGCAGCATATATTATCAGCAGGAGTTCATGCCGTTGCGCTTGCAAACAATATACATTCCTTCCCAGGTTTGGTGGTCAGTGGTCAGTTCCTACTGTAGCATTGAAGTCGCCAAGAATAAGAAGATTTTCTGATTTTTTTTTAAGCTGAGATGCATTTGTCCAGTTCCTCATTGAATTTTATCTTTAATATCATGTGTTGGCCATTGTTGTAGTTTAGGCACTGATCAACATTGAACTCATCTTGCTTCACAGTTGGAATTGTACATTCATTAGGTAATCATTGAGGCCCTATTGAAGGCTGGTACGTTTGAGCTGTAGGTGAGACTCACTGTAAATCTGACACCTGTCACATGACATTCTTCACTCTAGAAGAATACATGGTTTCTAACCACTTCTGACAGCTGACCCTTGTCTGCTACTCAAAGCTGCTCTGTCCACATTTTTTATTGTGTTGATTCCCAAGCAACCAATGCAGTCTTTCTCTTTTCTGTTCTACCTGGACATTGTCTAGATGAGTTAGCAAATTCATTTCCATTTCTGGTAATGTTTGAATGCTAGAATGGGATCCCTGCCAGCTGTGCTAAACTGGCCAGGGTGAGATGAAGCTGGCCATGTTTAGTGTTCCTTTTCTAACCCCTTCCTAATGTTACAGGGGTGAGCAGAAGAATTCTAAAAAGGGTTGCTCAGACACATAGGGCTGCCAAGTTGCACTGCAACTTCCGTCCATTTGAAAGCAACCTTGTTCCCATAGCCTCCTGTGTTAAGGTATGTATCTGTAGCTAAGGTGTTATGCTCACTTGCTGTTTCATCACGCTGCCATTACCACAGGACGTGGAGTTGCGTTGTATGGATTTGAAGCTGTGATTCATGGTCGACCTGGTCTGTCTCCAATAACAAGACATGGTCGAGACACCTGGAGATATGTCTTGGTCATGGCATTCTGTTTTGCCATCTTCATGCTCCGTGATGCATTCCTTGGTTTGCCATTCTGCCCATTGAACCAAAAGGTGGTTTACACAGTCCACTGTCTACAGTCTTCACATGTTTAGGTAGACAAGCCCTAACTCACTCACTGATGGTTTAAGACCACTTGGCTGCTCTCATTTGGTTTACCCTGCCTGTCAAAGTGGATTGCCAGGGTGTGGGCACTGTTGCATGCTGACAGCTTGTTAGAGCCTCAAGTGAGAGCTCAGAGCCAAGTAATCAAAATGTAGATGAACTATTCTGAGAATAACAAGGCAAGTCCTCCCACCGGAGTTGCTACTCTTCCAGACACCATGTTTGACAAAGTAAAACATTCAAACTGTGGTTATTAAATTATTTTTGCTAGTGTTTGCTGATGACCTATTCTTTCCTTAATCTTCCTCTTTAAAAATGAATTACACTTAAACATGCCAACTGGATATAATCTAAAATGACTTCAAAATGAATTGGGCAGTTTTAATTTGTATAATTTACCCACGAAAAAAGCTAAATGGACTCTCCCGCAGTAAATGTTGACAGGTCACTTCATCCTAGCTATTGTCTCCTAATTAGGTCAATTTCACGTTACTACCATGTGCATTGCATGCCAAGCCAATTAACAGCACCATCATCAGCTTGATGCAGAACCTGCAGTCCACCGGAAGCTTTGTCATTGGGCATTTGTTCAGTGTGTGACTAGGTCTGCAGAGCTCCAAAGCTACAGGAAGAGTCAGTGGCCTGTCCCCTTCATACAAGTTTGACTGCACAATGCCCATGTACAGTCTGGAAATGATTCAGCATGGTACATAGATACTGTGGAAGGTTGAAGCCAAGAGAGCAGATATATGGCTTAGCTAAGAGGGAGTGATTTACATCTGTTGAAGACCAGTCATTGTTCCATGCCAAAATAGCTGTCATATCCTCCGACAGTGGTGAGCATGGATCTGCATTCATGTCCTGTTCACTGTCAGTACTGAGCCAAGGCTCAAAGCTGGGGCAACTGGATTCTACTTGCAAACCAAATTCAGTGATGAATCTCGGTTACATGCCACTACTACGAGCAGCCCTCGAAATGCTGATGTCCTCTGACTTTTAAGCCATTGGATCCGCCCTAAAAATTTTACAACTTAAGTTGAGGGTCTCACAGTAGCCAAACAAACCATCAGCAGCACCTAAAACCACTGTGATAATGTTGCGAATTGCGTAATCTGTGAATAGTGGTTGTTTATTTCTGACCACATTTCCTCTATATCAGTTGTATGCCCCAGGGACAGATTTAGCTGAATGTTGATACCAGCATACAGATTACAGGCATCAATCATGGTGCTCAAGAAATGTATTTTATTTTGTTGAAATAATTTCAGGTTTAAGATTCCTGAACATAGCATTTTCTAAACATGACCATCTCGCCGTGCGTTTTGGAGTAGAAACTGGTGGGATTTTTTCTTTGTGTGACAGTGTGTTATGGCAGGTAGACAAATCGCACTGATAGTTAACTTAATGGTTGCCTAATTAAAGTGAAGATAGAGCATGATCTTTCACTGTCCCATTATATGTATTTAATTATTTTATAAATGACCTCACACCAGTTTTATAAATAAAAACAAGAATGTAGAAAAGAGCCTTTTGGAATTATCATAATTTAAACACAGTACATATTTTCAATCTGAGGAAAGCATGTTTCATTTCAAATTCTACATGTTACTGATTTTTTCAAAAATGAAACAAACTATATTGTTCATTGTTGGTTTCAGTTATTTTATTTTTTTTATGGTTTAAAGCCATTTTTAAGCACAATATAGGCTATACATGGCAGCCAGTATTAATGGTGGAGGAAGAATCTGGAAAACCCCCGGAAAGAACCACCGACCAACAAGAAGCTACTGGCAAGCTTTCTCACATAACTACATTAGCAGAATCTTAGACTCGAACCCACGCAGACAGAGGTGAGATGGCAGTGATCCGTAACGGACAGCGCTTTAGACCACTCGGGGCCCTGTTCATTGATATTCAAACAATTATTATTTAGTTTAAATAGACAAAGAACATTCATATCATACAGACAATTGTTTTGAGGCACCCTCACCCCCATTTGTCAAGAAAAAATGATATATTAAGCCATCTTTCATTACAGGTCTAAATGAATGCAAAGCATTTGATACATGCTTGCATAAAATAGCCAATCTGTTTCATGGCAGATGTCTTCTACAACAGTATTCTTTAAAGGCAGGTGCTCTTTCATGACATGTTTTACTGTATTAGCGACCAAACATTTAAGGGGGGGGGGGACAGAATATCTTTTGAAAAAATGTCCAGCTCCACAACTACTTGAGAAAATATTCTTGCTCATATATAAAAGAAAACAAAAAATTCCATTATATCAATGATATGCAAGTTTAAATAAGTATATATAGCAATAAATCAAACAAATTCAGACTGCAACCACACACACCCGCCAATTAAATGATCTGTTCCTTAGTGTAATTATAGTTTTGCAAGAGAATTGCATCTTTATAACAGATGAGACTAATGATGAGTTTATCAAATGCAGAGCTTCCAAAGAAGGTTGGGGGTGGGAAACTTTTTCCTTACCTGGTCCACTGTCAATTCGGCTCATATGACAAAGCAGTATATCCGGCAACCAGTAACATTGAAACCAAATGACAAGTGAGCATTGTTGTTGACCTCTGTTTAATTTGCCATACCCATGTAGTACTCTAAATGTACTGTGTATATTAAATTCAATTAGTGTCTATGATGTACAGTAAGTAGGATTATCATCTCTTACTGACCCACTATTTTACTTTTTGCACCCATGACAAGAGCCACTTTAGGATGGATGAGACCAGAATATATAGGTTTGAAGTATGTTTTTTGTGTCATCTTGAGTTTAACACTTGTTGCATGAGAAAGTTCAGTGTATAATTAGGCCAAAAAGGAGGACTCGTACATCTGGCACTAATCTTTCTTTAATATGGTGCAATATTCTGTGAGATTTTATTAATTTACTGTGATTCGTTCGTTTTTATTGTAGGTTAGCCAAAGGTGTCAGTATCGGGAATAACTTATATGTAATTAAGCTCACTTGTACATAGCCATCGGGCAGAAATATAATTACATAACACTGTAGTGTGTGCCCCTATGTGAATGAAGTAATCATTATTCAGTCCTATTGTTTATTACTATTATTATTAATTATTATTAATTAATGTGTTTTTACTCTTATTAATCCTCATTTAATTATCTTTGCATTATTTGGATATGCTTCCATTATAGGTAACTGAGTTTATCCAGATTTTTAAGCTCAAACAGTTTTCTAAGTTTAAAAATAATGTGAACATTATTTTTTTCAATTGTATTTTCTTTGACAAATTACCTTCACAGTGTGAGGCAATGTATTTCTCAAGATTTTGTGATATTTTGTGAGATATCAGAGATTAATTATGGACTATACACTATGTCTACACTATATCATGATTTCTTCTTATAGTCATTATATTCAAGATTCATACAAAGCAAACTAAACTCATGAAATTTGAAGTTGGAATGATGTCCCAGTGCTTTGGACAGGACTAATGTTTATGTACAAATTGGTTATTTCTCACACATGGTACTTGTCATTAGCAAAATGTTTTCAAGTTTCACCTTGGCATATGTTGGGGTTCAAGTTTCAGCTTAATGGCATGGGTTTTGGTTTAGTTAAGTTTCACCATGGCATGGATTTTGGTTTAGTTAAGTTTCACCATGGCATGGGTTTTGGTGTAGGCTTTGGTATAAAGTTGAATATATTTTTCAGTAGCATCCTCAGTTTTAACTTACATAATTTCAGTTTATGATATGTTTCCCATCATCATGCATAGGTATTTAAATGGTAAATATTTGTGATGGTATTAATAGTATTTTTTACTCAATAAATACAGTACAACATTTCTTCTAACACCTCCACAATTTTCACAGTCTCCTATATTTTATTTATCTTTGTAATAGTTATGTAATTTATCTTCACAGTTGTGACCAAGACCTAATTGTTATGACCAATCTAATTGAGCATGGGGGGAGGCAGTTTTTTTCTCTCATTCCTGACCACTTTGAGAAATTCCCAGTTTCAGTCATTGAGTCATTTAGCCATTACAAAAATGGTGTACATGGGTAAAGTACATGTTACAGTAATATTGTTTACTGATTCACAGGTGTGTAGTTAAATTCTTATTATGTTCTAATATTTCAACACAGGTAAGCCAATGAAGTGGGAGTAACTGTTACAGTCCAGGTATGTGTGCTTAAATAAGCACAGCAAATCCATTGGTCACAATAAATCAACCACCCAAAAGTTTTATTCTTTTAGCTGTGTCTTCTGAATGTAGGTTTGAATAGAGTTTACAGGCATGTCAGCAAAATGCTGGCTATATAGTGCACATAAAAAGTTATAGAAATGGAAAGATGACGAAATGCATTAACATGATAGCATCACACAAATTTCCCGATGTTTATTCCCACACCCCATAAAAACCTCCATAATTGTAAGTAGTCTTAGTTCAGAAAGAGACTTCTTTTCATGGTACAATAAAACTGGATGCCAATGACGTTTATAAAAAATAAACCTGGATGCTAATGACCTGGTGAAAATAATAAACAGTCATGCTTAATGCTGATGGTAAACTGTTAGATAAGACAATCTATGATAGAAGTGATTAAAAGGAGATAAATAACATCCCTTGCAGTGATTACCTAAATGGCTGACCATACGTGATGTTGTGTTAAGATTCCTTTGTAGGAGAGCCCATATGTGATTTGCAGAAATGCAGCCATCTCAGTGAAGGATGAGCCATTACTGAAACAACCAAAGCCTAGCAAAACTAAATTGCATGATGGAGTTTGAAGTGCAGCAGCAGCAGGTTTGAACATTTATTATTCTGGAGTGTGTAACATTTGTCAACATGATAACAACGTCCATCATTGGAACATTGCATGAATCAAGGAATCAATTCTATTTAATATGTTAACTACATGTAGTTTGCCCATTGCTTGCTTAACACTTCCTGACAGTAGAGTAATCTCAATGCATGCTTAACACTGCCTGTCAGTATAATCACCTGTTGCCTGCTTAACACTCCTGACAGTATAGTGTACCCATTGCATGCTTAACACTACCTGTCACTTTAATTACCTGTTGCCTGCTTAAAACTCCCTGACATTATAGTGTGCCCATTGCATGCTTAAAACTACCTGTCAGTTTAATCACCTGTTGCCTGCTTAAAACTCCTGACAGTATAGTGAACCCATTGCATGCTTAACACTACCTGTCAGTTTAATCACCTGTTGCCTGCTTAAAACTCCCTGACATTATAGTGTGCCCATTGCATGCTTGACACTTCCTACACTCCATGATAGTATATATACATTGCGTATTTGACACTGCCTGTCAGTATAATCACATATTGCCTGCTTAAAACTCCCTGACCTTATAGTGTACCTATTGCATACTTGACACTGTCAGTATAATCACATGGTCATAGGCTTAACACTCCTTGATAGTATAGCGTACCCAGTGCTTGTTTGGCACTCTGTGACAATATATAATGTGCCTATTGAATGCTTGACTCTCCTCGACAGTATAGTCTGCCTATTGAATACATGATACTACCTGATAGTATTTTGTACCATTTGCATGGTTGACACTCCCTGACAGTACCTATCTGGTGCCATTTGCAAACTTGACACTCCTTGACAGTATCTTATGCCATTTACATGCTTGACACTTCCTGACAGTACCTATCTGGTGCCATTTGCATACTTGACACTCCCTGACAGTATCTTGTGCCATTTGCATGCTTGACACTCCCTGACAGTATCTTGTGCCATTTGCATGCTTGACACTCCATGACTACCTCTCTGATGACATTTGTATGACAGTATGTCCTGCCCATTTAATGCTTAACAGTCACATACAGTATAGTGTGCCTATTGCATGCTTGCTACTCCATGACAGTAATTCAGATACAAAAAGATCATTTTGAAATTCACTGCTGAGAAAATTTAAACAAAGTTCAGCAATTTTAGTGCAGTTTGAAACATGAGTATCATCTCGTCTCTTACAGGTGCAAACATTAACTCAACATTTTCACCACTTGCAACACCTCCCACTGAACTATTGCAAGAGGCAAAGACTTTATTCCACTGTCCAATTGATTTTAGAAACAGAAATGTTATATGTTTTTTATTCACTGCCTCAGTGGTTGTACATTTCTGTGTTGGTGTGATATTAATGCTACTTAGTCATCATGCTGTACTCCGTTTTAAATGTATTAAATGATTTTATTTTGTATAACACCAATTTACACTCGCTAACTTGTCTAGAAAATTGGCAGGTGTGGGTTTGTAAAACGTGTTCAAAGACTAACCCAAGCAAATATATGCATACATATAGGACTGTAGGTAAAAGGTCAATATGCTATAGTTATTTATGAGGTAAAGATACTATAGTTATTTAAGAGGTAAATAAAATATATTTATTTAAGAGGTAAAGATGCTATAGTTGTTTAAGCGGTAAAGATGCTATGGTTGTTTAAGCAGTAAAGAAGCTATAGTTTTTTAAGCGGTAAAGATGCTATGGTTGCTTAAGAAGTAAAGATGCTAAGGTTGTTTAAGAGGTAAAGATGCTATGGTTGTTTAAGAATTAAAGATGCTATCGTTGTTTAAGAGGTAAATATGCTAGAGTTGTTTAAGAGGTAAAGATGCTATAGTTGTTTAGGAGGTAAAGATGCTATAGTTATATAAGAGGTAAAGATGATATGGTTGTTTAAGAGATAAAGATGCTATAGTTGTTTAAGCGGTAAAGATGCTATGGTTGTTTAAGAGGTAAAGATGCTATAGTTGTTTAAGAGGTAAAGATGCTATGGTTGTTTAAGAGGTAAAGATGCTAGAGTTGTTTAAGAGGTAAAGATGCTATAGTTGTTTAAGAGGTAAAGATGCTATAGTTGTTTAAGAGGTAAAGATGCTATGGTTGTTTAAGAGGTAAAGATGCTACGGTTGTTTAAGAGGTAAAGATGCTATGGTTGTTTAAGAGGTAAAGATGCTATAGTTGTTTAAGAGGTAAAGATGCTATAGTTGTTTAAGAAGTAAAGATGCTATAGTTGTTTAAGAGGTAAAGATGCTATGGTTGTTTAAGAGGTAAAGCTGCTAAAATTGTTTAAGAGGTAAAGATACTATAGTTATGTAAAAAGTATGAAATAAGTGACTGTAAATATAACCTCCTTTGAAAATATTGGGCTTATATGGGGTCTTACTATAGAACACTATAAAATGAATAAATGTTTGATTACAGCTTATATGTTTAAAACAAATATTTAACCAGTTCATTTCAATTTGGAATATTATGTAATCTGACACTTCCCATTCTCCCTGTACTATTTTTTTTACCATTAGCTTGCCTACATAGATGGGACCATGGGATCAATAAGTATACCATTTTTATAGATTTAATGTTTTAATAAACCTGGACCAATTTCACATAATATTTTAAGACTGATTTTGTACATACCTAAGTTTTGTTTCTCTTTCAACCATTGTCACTCAGTTATATCCCAGGATAACCCCATCCATTTGGCAGTGTGTAAGACAATTTTTAAAATTAATTTATTTCGTTAGTTTTTTTCTCATTAAAGTCTCATCCTGTCCAAAACATATTTAGCATGTGGTTTCATCACATACCTGCCATGTTGTACCACTCTTTTTCATGACAGAAATGTTCTTGGATGGAATGATTGGGTCCACAACTTGTATTTCTGTCAGTGGTTCTTAGTCACGTATTCCTAATGGTATTTTGTCTGTGGATCATGTCGCTAACAGGATCACAAAGTAGTATAGAGTTCTAAACTTTCGTGTACATATATATTATACAGCTCATCTCGGGATCCAATGTGTTCTCTAAAATGTAATTTTTCTTATTTAAATTTGTTAGGTGTACAAATAATTTCTGGTCAGTTTTTATGTTCTTAGGAATTAAAAATGTGCACAGGTTTTATTGAAACCCTCCTAGGCATAACCTCGACAAGGTGATCACTTTTGCATCTTCATGTGTAACCATCCTTCTGTCCATCCAGAAATTTGATTAAACCCAGAATTTTTTTATTTTTTACATTCTTTTCAAAAGTATCTATCATCTTCCCCTTCTTGGATCTTGAATATAGCTTGCACTTATCTTTAGCTAAATAAATGTTCTCATTATCAAGGTTTGTGGCATGCAGTCCAATACCAGTTTTTATGTAATTAGAAAGATAATCTTTTCAAAAAGATGAAGCACAAAGTAGAATTATAATATTTATTGATTGATGGGATATGAAACATTAGAGGCTGTCAAAAGGCTGTCATTAAATTCTTAGCCAAAATGACCAAGTTAAAGAATCTAGTATCCTGACTTGCACCACCCTCCCATATTGTTAATACAATTCATACTAAGAGAGTCCAGGACTGCAAGTACTATGATTTGTAGAAAGCTTGATGAAGACTGAGCAATGTAGTGTAACAGTGACAGTTGAAACCTCAGAATTTAACACCATTTTGCAGCACACGATTGGCTATACATGGTGGCCAGTATTAATGATGCAGGAAGAACCTGGGAAAAGCCCCAGAAAGAACCACTTACCCACGAGAAGCTACTGGCAAGTTTTCTCACATACCCACATTGGCCAAATTTGAGACTTGAACCCATGCGGACAGAGGTGAGATCGCAGAGATCCGTAACGGAGAGCACTTTAAACCACTCTGCCACCAGAGGCACCTACCTACATTTTACACCTTAATCATGTTATCATTACTACATGTTCCTAATTATGAAAGTTGGCACCTACAGAATATGGTATGGTTTTATATTTGTAAGTTGTGAAGGGAATAAATAATTTAGATCAACTTTAGTCGATTGGCAGACCTATTTAGCTTACCATTAACACAGAAGTATTCTAACCTTTGTGTTTTTCATGCAACTAAAATATAGTCTAACTTTACACACAATCTATTATAGTTTCACAATCAATTATCTTATTGGTTTTCCTCAACCAACTGATGATCGATTATAATACTATTACTATAATGTAATGTGTTGTACTATACAGTAATGTGATGTAGTATAGCAAATTGTGATGACCAAAACAGCAATGTGATGTCCTATACAGTAATATTATATACTGTGTAGCAATGGGATGTCCTATACAGTAATGCGTGTGTAGCTATGTGATGTCCTATACAGTAATATTATATACTGTTTAGCAATGTGATGTCCTATACAGTAATATTATGTACTCTGTAGCAATGTGATGTCCTATACAGAAAAGTGTGTAGCAATGTGATGTCCTATACAGTAATATTATATACTGTTTAGCAATGTGATGTCCTATACAGTAATATTATGTACTCTGTAGCAATGTGATGTCCAGTATGCTAATGTGACGTACTGTGTAGCAATGTGATATACTGTATGTTAATGTGATGTACTATAATAGCAATGTGATGTACTATATAGCAATGTGATGTACTGTATAGCAATGTGATGAACTGTATAGCAGTGTGATGTAATACACTTGTAATGTAATGTATGTTAATGTGATGTACTTTATAACATTGTCATGTACTTTATGCTAATGTGATGTACTATATAGCAATGTGATGTAATATATAGCAATGTGATGTAGAATGATGTACTGTAAAGTAATGTGATGTTACTAATGTACCATATTGTTGTGTTGTAATACTATTTGGTCATGTGTTATTCTGTATAGTAATGTGATGTACTATTAGGTCATGTGCTATACTGTATAGTAATGTGATGTACTATTAGGTCATGTGCTATACTGTATAGTAATGTGATGTACTATTAGGTCATGTGCTATACTGTATAGTAATGTGATGTACTATTTGGTCATGTGTTATACTATACAGTAAGGTGATGTACTATTTGGTCATGTGTTATACTGTATAGTAATGGCATGTACTATCTAGGTCAAAACTAATAGGGTGTCTGTGATGTAGAGTATGCAGGTCTATTATCTCCAACTGATCCACATTATGCCACTATCTCTTATCTGGCTTACATTTGACTGAAACCAGAATATTTCCATTTGAAGTGTAGTCTTCATGTATTTTGCCATTTTAGTTGTGTTTATATATATATATATATATATATATATATATATATATATATATATATATATATATATATATATATATATATATATATATATATATATATAAAGGTTTCATCAAAGCCAGTGTTGTCACTGTAAAGAGAACTTGCACATGTATATTCCTTGAAGAGGATTTGCACCTTTGATATTTTCTTGCAACAAGGATTTGTACATCAGATATTTTCTTGTAGCAAGGACTTGCACATCTGATATTTTTCTGGTACCAGCCTGTAAAATATGGAAAAATATTCTGTGAGAATTAATTATATTTTCATATTTTATTTTTAGTTCTTTCATATGGATTAATACTAAATATAAATGAACTGTTTGTGTATATTTGAGTTTCGCTATTATTCAAGGTAAAAATAAGTACCTGGTTTTGTGTGTATAATGCTGTTTTTCAGTACATTATGGAAACACATACAAGGATGTTGAAGTTTTAAATTTTATGAACCTCAGCTCAGTGTACTATTACTATATAAATATAGTGTACATGAAAAACAAATTATTTCTTTTAAAAATTATATCACAGATTACAAAAATTGACTGAGACACTGAAAGGACAGCATTCTGTGATGTTTTATTGTTTCACATGTATATGAGACATAACACAGTATAAAGATAAGAATTTTAATCTAAATTGTTTTCAACCAGAGTACTGAACAGTCAGAACATACAAACTGATTATGAAAACAAAGCAAACCCAATTTTAGTCCAAATGGGCATTGATGTCGAATATTTCAATATCATTTTAGACTGGTTTCAAGTTATATGTACAAAATGTTGTGTTTTGATGTGACTTTGTGAATATCATCCTTATTGTTGCTAGTAAGGTGTTATGTTCCTGCCATAAGGTGGAACATATGACATCTTTCTGTTGGTCTCGCCATTCAGTTTTTCTCTTTTTCATGTCTGCACAATATCTGGAGATCTCCAGTACCTCCACCAGATGTCATTATCACAATATCTTGAGATCTCCAGTACTTCCACCTGGTGTCATTATCACAGTTTGTGGATAGCTTGCACTTAGTGTATGACAGAATTCTATAGCTTTTAGTATCTAAAGGTCATGGTGTATGACATAATTCTATAGCTTTTAGTATCTAAAGGTCATGGTGTATGACAGAATTCTATAGCTTTTAGTATCTAAAGGTCATGGTGTATGACATAATTCTATAGATTTTAGTATCTAAAGGTCATGGTGTATGACATAATTCTATAGCTTTTAGTATCTAAAGGTCATGGTGTATGACAGAATTCTATAGCTTTTAGTATCTAAAGGTCATGGTGTATGACATAATTCTATAGATTTTAGTATCTAAAGGTCATGGTGTATGACATAATTCTATAGATTTTAGTTTCTAAAGGTCATGGTGTATGACATAATTCTATAGCTTTTAGTATCTAAAGGTCATGGTGTATGACATAATTCTATAGATTTTAGTTTCTAAAGGTCATGGTGTATGACATAATTCTATAGCTTTTAGTATCTAAAGGTCATGGTGTATGACAGAATTCTATAGCTTTTAGTATCTAAAGGTCATGGTGTATGACATAATTCTATAGATTTTAGTATCTAAAGGTCATGGTGTATGACATAATTCTATAGCTTTTAGTATCTAAAGGTCATGGTGTATGACAGAATTCTATAGCTTTTAGTATCTAAAGGTCATGGTGTATGACATAATTCTATAGATTTTAGTATCTAAAGGTCATGGTGTATGACATAATTCTATAGATTTTAGTTTCTAAAGGTCATGGTGTATGACATAATTCTATAGCTTTTAGTATCTAAAGGTCATGGTGTATGACAGAATTCTATAGCTTTTAGTTTCTAAAGGTCATGGTGTATGACATAATTCTATAGAGTTTAGTATCTAAAGGTCATGGTAAGTTTAAAAATGATAATTTCAGCTCATTCATATTTGTTGATAACCATGTACCTTGACCTAAATCTATTCTTCAATTATCTTCGGAGTCAACCATACTCTCCACTAGTGCCAACATTGAGAACTCCTGAACACAGGAAGGGCATAAAACATGTCATCCATGGCACAGTTGTATTTCTTTCAACTGTCTGGAATGGGTTTGTTGACATGATATAGTTTTCTGTGCTACTGATCATTTTTCAACTGCCTCAGACAACTCTTTTCAGTACACGGTTGCATTCCTGGAATCATGTAATGGTGTTGAAATTGTAAATAGTAAAAATACCATAGGCTGTATTTGTGTCAGTTTTCAATCATAAATGTCTGCCTCTCCTTCTTACCAATTTTTTTGCAGTTCCAATTTTTTTATATTTATATGTAATTTGTTATTTTCCAAACTGCTACCAAGCCACAGTTGATAAATGTTAGTGTGTTTCTCAATCCCAGTTGTCAACAGCTCGACCAAATCATGGGCACAAAGATGTTATGCAAAAATTGTGCAAACACTAAATACCCTAATTGGTGCGTATTACCGGTCCATTGAAATGTTGTTCATTTAAAATTATGCCATGATATAAGGTAAGATCAATGGTTAGTAGTTTCCCAAATCAACCATGCCGTACTTGTTTCTACATAGATATTTAATAGGAATGGGGGCATATAATATACTATTCAGGATACTTTTGTTTGTCGAAGGCATGCCAATGGAAGGTAATTGGAATAATTATAGATTAGTCTGGGTATGTGTATCTGACAAAGACAATCCTAACTTCATTTTGATTTTGAACTGTGAGTTTACAACTTAAATTGACCCTGTAGTCATAAAATTGTCAAACCTTGAGTTCCCAAACTGAGTTTCCCTCATAGCCATAACACTATCTGATCAAGTGTTTTTGGTTGAATTGGTCCTGTTATTACAAGATTGATCATGAATTTTGAAGCTATGATGTCCTGGAAGCCAAAAAATTGAGTACGAGTTTCAGAGTTCAGTTAGCTCCATAGTCACGAAACTGTACGAGCTTGAGTTTCAGCATTGGCCCTGTAAACCCAGAAAATGTATGAGCTTCAGTTTCGGCATTGGCCCTGTAAACCCAGAAAATGTATGAGCACAAAAACTGAGTCACCAAATTAGAAACCATATTTAGAGACTCTTCAAAACACTTAAGTTTGAAAGGAAGATTGTCCGAAAGTTTATTTATTTGTTTTATCATTGTCATTGTTAATCAAGGTATATAAGATTAAAATTTCACGAATTGGAACATGAATGTGAATAGAGCTTTTGCTGAGATGACTTTTGTTACTGTATTTTCTCGTGTCTGATCTTAGTTTTCAATTTCAAATTTAATCCAATTTAATTTAAACTAAATTTTAATATACCGTGATTAATAATTAATAAATACTTAAATTTACATTAAAGCAGGTTAATTTATGCCTGAGCTTCAAAGAAGGTATAAAGTATGCCTGATAAAGTTGCTGGTTTCATCAGGAATTTCATAACAAAACCACAACCATTAGCAGATATGGTCTTAAAAGCATAATGAACAGTTCAACCAGTGACTCAGAGTGGCAAGTGCTCCAGGTCAAGGTAATCTGCATATTCCAGATAATTGGCCGTAATTATCAATTGATCAAGGCTGTCAGCATTCATAATTGTGAAATCCATTTATAGTCTGGCTGGAGAACCACACAGCATTACGAAACTAAACTTAGATAAATAAATAATTTGCAATCAAGGGCATTTGTATGAAGATGCCTATTGAAGTATCTCCCAATACATTTCTGAATTTTTGTCAAACTATTGATTGATTTAGTAATTTAAATGGTTTCTCTAAGTTTGAAATGCTTGAAATATCTCCCAAGTGAAATAAAGAACATTAATTGTTCAAAAATTAGAATGTGATTTTCAGTAGCATTTGCTTATTGATGTTTTGCTTAGATTTGGCTTGAGTCCATCAAAGCTGGGCTCTTTGATATCACAATTGACCCTAGGGTCTATTCTAGAACTGAGATATTATGGGAAGAATTCCACTGTCTGTATTTGATTGAAATGGGTGAAATTTCGAAATGTGGGAGAAGTGGGATTACAAAAGACTTTATGGGGAAAGCTTGAAAATATTTTGCACGATTTACAGAACATTCAAATAATTCTTGGGTGTGATTATTTAGTAATGACTGTGAATCCAGTGATCACATACCATAGGAATAGACACTGTGACTAATTCGTCACTAATTACACAACACCACCATGCAATAGACCCAGGCACCTGTTCTTCGCTGATTACACAAACACATCCTGCAATAGACCCAGGGACCTGTTCTTTGCTGATTACATAATCTCACCCTGGAATAGACCCTGGGATTCATTCAACACTAATCACAGTCAAACCCTGAAATATGCACTCAGACCCATTCTTACTGAATCACACGAATCATATAATCATACCCTGGACTGGATCCCATACTTCCCTAATGCCATTGATTTTCATGACATTTTGATCTGCAGTTGATAAAAAAAGATACATACAATTGAATGTCAACTATATACTTACTTAATTAAACAGAACTCAGGAATGGAAAGAATAAAACTGGTTACATCTTCAAGCTCAAAATCTAAAAACATAATTAACTCCAACTACATACATACTTAATAAAACAAAGCTCAGGAATAGAAAGAATAAAATGGATTACAGTTTCCAAATATATAACTGTACAGTAAGGTATTTTTAGTGGCATATTATTCATGAAAAATTGTCCAACACTCTTATTGTGACAGTTCTGTTATCCCATTAGTGAAGGAGGCCATATTTCTAAGGCTTATCACCCCCACCCCCCAATTTTTTTTTATTTTTATATGTGCATGTTTGATACTGTGGGACAAATGTCAAAAAGCTTTGGATTTAATAAGAGTCATGGCAAACCTTTTTGGGACTAAAATATGAGGTCTTAGTTATACAGGATAGTAATAAGGCCTAGAACTGTAGACTAGTACTCTATCTCTCTTTTGTAAGGTTCTGGTTGTACATTCAACATCTTTATAGTTAGGGACTTTAAATTTGGGATCCTGTTTAAACTTCCATTTTGGAAGGTCTTTATGTTGAAGTAAATGAAACCATTGCTGTGTCTGTGTATGAATACAATTGTCTTTTTAGTATTCTAACAAACTATCATCTACTCTATCTGATCGCATATAGGATGCTGCTCTATGATCCAAATTGCATTTTGTAGTGTTGTTCCAATTATCGATTATAATCAATCATCAGTTGGTTGATAAGATAATCGATTGTGAATTTCATAATCGATTGTGTGTAAAGGCAGACTACTTTTTAGATGTATGCAAAGCACAAAGGTTAGTAAAACTCGCAGCCACTTAAGTTGACCTGAAATTTATTAATCACTTCATAACTACAAATATAAAACCTTATGATTCATAATTAGGAACATATAGTCATTATTACATGGTCAAGTTGTTAAATTGTTGATTTGTTACAGTTAAATTGCAACATCTTTTGTAGTATTTATAAATAATGACCAACAAGAAAAGCATATCCTTCTATACTTTAAGTTATGGGCACATCACATGTGAACTAAAACAATTTGGGGCATTGTAGCAGTAGTTTAATTACATATGACTGATCAACCATAAAAAGTTGCGTTAATTTAACAAAGTTGTAGAACAAAAGTAACACACAATGTAATATTATTGTCAGGTTAAAGTATATGTGTAATTAAAAGAGATTACTCCTGTACGTTTATAAACATATTGAACTCTTGATCAAAGATATAACTGTGTAACAATAATTAAAATTAAAAACCAACTGATGATCGATTATAATCGATAATTGGAACAACACTAGTGTATACAGCATAGGACTTAAAAGGTATACAGCACAGCACTTACGGGTAATTGCATCAAATAAACTTTTGGATAAAGATTTGAACACCAGACAAGATTTGAACTCCAGACAAGATTTGAACCCAGACAAAATTTGAACACCAAAATCATTGCTATTTTTTCTTGATGGACTTTATTTTGGTACATTGCACACTGCAAGAAGCATGTTTAAGTCAAATGTCAATTTTAATAGAATGATGAAGTTGAATGCTTTAAATAAACTTTTGGGGCAAAAAATCTAAAGTATTGCTATATGCATGTTTAGATGTTTTATGCTTTCTTTCCTATGTTATATTGGTAGCGGTTGGTATCTATGCATTGTAGCCATAGACTTTCTTTGCAAAAGAAAACGGCATTATTATATATTGTCACTTTCCTCGTCGAAGAAATAGGCGCAACACAGTATTTTTATTTTCATGCATCACTTTCATTTCCACTGTTTGAGCTTAAGAGATTTGGTATATTTCTGCATCTTTCTTTCAAGGTGTGTAGTGTGCCACATTGTGGGAGCTAGCTTCAGTCTCAAGCTCACAGCTACATATTTTGTTTTCCATCACAATTCTACTCTTCTATATAGCTCTAATGTCATCTGCAAATAAGGGATGCAACACTGAATACATAATATCTAGGACGTGTGCATGGATGAAACTTCATCATTCACAAAGTGTGTTGTGTTGTGTGTTGGGGAACAGTATTCAAGTTGAAGATCCCAACTCAGTAATTTTACATTTTGCATCACATTGATACAGGTTTAACCATTCTCAGTCTTTCGAAGACTGTTGCTTTTAAGTCTTCTAAAAATGTCCTTATTTCTTTTGTAGTTATCCAAACGTTATTTAAGTGCCATTTCTTTCAAGACCTGCTAACAATTTCCTTTTTTCTTTTGTTGTTTTCCACAGCTTATTGAAGTACCATTTCTTTAAAGACCTGATGACAATGACCATATTATTTTTTGTAGTTCTCCACACCTTATTGAATTGAGAGAAAGGATTCATATCAATGGCCAGCCATTAGACAGGGACAGATTTACGTCTTACTTCTGGGATGTTTATAATAAGTTGGACAAGACTAAGGTACTCATTTGACTTCCTCACAAACACACAAGATAAATGTCTTATCCACAGGTACTTTTTCCACATACTTTGTATAGCCTGCAATTTCAGGTTTACCACACTACTTGAAAATAAGGAAAAAGTCCATATAAAGAATATATTATAAAAAGCATTTGTTTTGCAATTAACTGATCAAAGTCAGGGAAACTCCTGAAATTATCAACATCCACTTGATGACAAAAGAAAACGTTATTGAGTCATAATTGATATGATTATGAATTAAATTTATTGGGTTCTTACTGTAAGTTTCAGACGTTACAGAACACGTGAAAAAACGTTTAAACACATTTGCTGTATGGATCATTTGGGTACTTGCCCTAAGCATATTTGTATAGTCAGTCCAAGTACTCAGGCAATTAGATTAGTCAATGTTGAAGATAAGAAAACCATTCAAAAATCACACTGAGGCCGATACATTATCTCTGATGCATGATCTTGGTAAATTTTCAAGAAAAAAAATACAGGTTATCTTCCCGACTTCCCCTTTTGATATGTAAAGTTAAAAGAAGTGTATTGTGATACATCTTGTGTATTTTTTGGTAGTTTGCATTGGAAGTACAGTGTTTTGCATTTTGGTAAATATAAGCTTTTGAAAATTTAAACTAAATCTTGCAGTTAGTTTTGCTATTAGACCTTGACAAATGCATATAAATATACCAACTGTTTGGGCAGATGTCAAACTCATTTGAGAGGGTGGTGATAGCAAATGTAACAGTCACTGATCAATAGATTTAAACTGGTTTATGTACAAAACGTTCAGTTATACTCTTTACTTTATCCAAACTAGGAGGATGTCTTGCACTTTTGGTAAGAGAGAAGCCGAAGTATTTCTGAGTGAAACTCAAAGGTCAAGGTCACTGATTGAAAGAAGATTTTAATAAACCAACCTAATAACTTAATGTTAAGAAGAGTTTGTAGAGGGTTTGCTTTTAATGTATGGAAGGTTTATCTTGAGGTCATTGAGACCTGTCGCTCCATAAACTGCAGAGTTAATCATGCCCTATTAGTGTTACAGAGAGGATAATAAAATATGTATACTATACTAGTCATAGTTCTTACCTTTAGCTATACTACTCATACGTCTTACCTTTAGCTATACTACTCATAGTTCTTACCTTTAGCTGTACTAGTTTTAGACCAGGAAAGCTTATGAGATGGCTTTTGTCCATCTATATGTCGTCCCGTCCATTAGCAAAAGTTCTTTTTATCACTATTAATCCCAAACTGCTTAGAGGATAGCCATACAATTTAACATAATATTGCTTTCATCCCAAGGTCTAACTTATCCCAAGTGAAAATGGTGCTGTACAAACATCCAATATGGCCTTAATCGTGCTTAAAAAAAAAATCAGACAGCTTCTTCAGTCACTTTCATCTTTTGCAATTGTCAATGACTGCCTCACTGCAGTCACGCCAGGCCATGTATCGGCTGACTCATAATCTGTCAAGTGTCAAACACAAGTAATATTCCAACAAAAAAATACTCCACAGCAAAATCAGAATCTCTTCTTTATTTATATGTTGCTCATTCTGGAACATTGCTTACCTTGGTACATTGGCCTAAAAGTGATAAGTCTATCCTAAGATCGAAAAACAGTTTCATGCAAGCTGAAAGAAGGGCTATCAGCAGTTCTTCACAAGCAGCTTGTCAAAACATTTATGACTATTCAAGTTAATAAATGATAATAATAATTAATAATCTTTTCTTTCATCTTTTGATGATTTTGAATGTGTTGTGCATGTTGTCATTTACTTGTGAAATTCAGCACATTAAACATGCACTAGAGATACATGGAAAATTCCTCTAAAATTCATTTCAGACAGTAGTGCATTGTCCCTTCTAGTGACTTTTGGTTTTTAGCATGAGGATCATTGAAATATCTTCTCTCTGCCTGTCAATAGCAGAAAATATAGGAATTGTTCCACCCATCTTGTGCCATGCTGAGTATGATGTGATTGTCCTTAGAACGTTGTTCAGGCACATGTAGATCAGATGTTTGAGGGGCCCCGAGTGGTCTAAAGCACTCTCAGTTACGGATCACTGCCATCTCACCTCTGTCATGGGTTCAGTCTCAAATTCAGCCAATGTGGGTATGTGAGAAAGCTTGCCAGTAGCTTCTCGTGTGTCTGTGGTTCTTTCCAGGTGTTTTCCCAGCTTCTTCCTTGACCATTAATACTGGCCACCATGTATAGCCTGTTGTGTGCTGAAAAATGGTGTTAAACCCTACAACAACAGCAACAACCAGATGTTTGAATGACAATGATCCATTCCCTTGTCATGATAGATTTATTTACTGACATATGGTAGCAATCAAACCTTTAACATAAAACAAATATTTAAGTACAAACAAACAACTATGAACAAGAATTACAATAGAGACAATACAATACAAAGTTAGCACAATTTATATGTGACACAGATATCATCCATAATTATAAGTTTACAATCCTTACCAGAACTTCTACGTAGCATTTACTGATAATTCTTGTGAAGGAAATGCAAAATTAGATGCAGATATAATTCTTCAAGTACTACATAGTTTGCAGCTGTTTTCCCTGAAGACTTTTGATAAACTGCTTTGAGAGAAACTTGAATAGGGTGGAGTTCGTAATGCATGCCAATATGCAATGGACATTCTATCTTGGTGTACTCGACTGATATATGCTACACGAAACAGTCTCCAGAAACATGTTATACTACACTGTAAACATATAACGGCAAGACAAAACATTCAACAGATGTAACATGTATTCTCATTATAGTACTGGATAGATACAAAATTGTGAAATTAAATAGAAACTTCAACCACAAGACTTTAAAACTTGCCATGAGTTTTTCTTTAGGTCTCGTCTATATTTCTGACTTGGATCTTATTCAAGTTATTAAATGTGTCTTTTAAGATGAACTTGATTTTGCGCTTACACTTTTGGAATATGAGGTCAGGAATATAAATATCATGAAGTCTATAATCACAGCCTCTCTTACTTTATTATCTTTATGCCTCACAATTACTGACAGTGTTTTCCTTGACCGGTTGTCTATTCTGGTAGGTTGTAAATTTGTCACTTTTCAGGTGCTGTTTGAGACCATTCTGGTGAGCTAGTGATTTGAGCATCCATCTTGGATGTGGGAGGTCGAAGGTTTGAACACCAGCTGAGCCATACCAAAACTTACAAAAATTTTAATAACAAGTGCTTTGACAGGTGCTCAGCATTAAGAGGTTAGTGTTTGGACCGGTCAGCATGGTGTCATGATGATGTGACTGGGTGGGATATCATGCAATATGTCTGTGGTATGATGCCTCAGTGCTAGATATCACTCTAAACTGTGACACTGCAGACATTGTAGTAATATGACTGAACAATGTTTTAAAGCTTCATTAAAAATTCAAATAACACACATGCTCAGGCGTTGTTTGTGGCATGTTAATTTTGAAATTCTTTGATTTCAGGCTAAGCATGAAAACTCCATGCCTGGATATTTTGCTTTCCTGACTGTGATGGCATTCCATGTCTTTCTGCAAGAAAAGGTGGATGTAGGAATCATCGAAGATGGGATTGGTGGCCAATATGATTCAACCAATCTTTTTCTGAATCCCATAGCATGTGGAGTTACCTCCCTTGGATTGGATTACACATCCATACTGGGAAATACTGTTGATAAAATTGCTTGGCACAAGGCTGGCATTTTCAAGGTAAGCTAACGAAATAAGAGCAGAATATTTCCTAAACATTTTGTATTTAAGAGGGGACAAAATGTAGGATGCCATGTAAGTTGTCTTTTCATTTGTACCCATGTAACCAGGAAAAAAATGGCCACAAAATGTTCAGGTTTATTTCCTTATTGCTCTTTACACAAAGGTGTGAATAATTTAAGTCCAAACTGAGTTAAGAGGGCTGATGCCATTACATTCCATTACTTAGTCACAGGCTACCACACATTCTATGTCATACTAGGTCCTGACAATGTTTATGTTTGTAAAAATGTACAGTTATCATACTTTTTTGTCGTTAAAATTGAAAACTACAATCTTTTAGTAATAAAAAAGACTTAGTAACATTAGTCAATTATAAAAATGCTTGCCTTTGAAAAATTAGATAAAGAAAAGTCTTTGCAGGTCAGATTCACCTTATAAGAATAAAGTCATGCAAAGAAAATTGCTCCAGCATTCGTTTTTGTTCAGTTTACAGTTTGATAATTATTATGCAAAGATTTTTCTTTAGATTATTAATTAATTTTAATCACTTTTTGAGATTACAAACAATAACTTACATTGTGAATGAATTTTGTAGTATCCTCTATTTTCATTGGGATCCGTTTTTGTGCTTGCATAAGGAAAAAAAAGACATTTTTCTCTAAGTACTTAAATTTCTGGCTTTGCATATCACATTTTACATGTTTTTAGGCATTTAATATTACTGTTTAACCTCTACTACTACCCAAAATACATAGCTGCAAACTGTCCTTTTTTCTCCATATTTGGCCTGTAGTTTGGACCTGAATATGGGTGTACATCATTTTGGCAAAAAATGCGTTTTTTAATTTAAAAACTAATAATAAAAAATTTCCTTGGAATATTCAGTTTCAAACAGGCACTAAGTTCTGTTTTGATAGAAATGCATCATATATGTAATGGAATGCAGTTCTAAAATACGATTGGTTCATTCAAAATCTATGCTACCATGCCTGTCTTTATCTGCCATATCGGATTTCACAAATAGTTACCGCTGTCGATGTATCTCTTCTTCATAATATTCAACTTCTAATCGTTAAATAGTAAAGCAGATTATTCAGAATTTTCTCCAGGAAAAAGTGAAAAAAACAATTGTGCCATCTTGTGTAAATTTGTGTAATGTGATTTCGCTATTGGGCATGGAGGCGCCTGTGAAATACATGAACATAAAACAGCTAATAAACTTAAGCTTCCTGCTTCATCACACACAACTCAGCCTGAATGTACAACATACATGTATGTAAATATCAGAGAGAAACTTATGTAATTCAATCGAAATTTGATTATTAAATTCATTTTGCACATGTTTTCCAGACAGTAAATCACAAAGGATAACTTGTACGCTTGAATGAAAAGTAGCAGCAGAGGGGGTGAGCCGGACAACATTTTTAGACAAGTTTTCACTGAAATCACGCTTAAAAACAATGAAACCAATGACATCAGGCCCCAATGTGTGTGTGAATCATGGATTAGGTCCAAAAAAAAATATGAAAAAATCAATGAAATTAATGAAATCCTCCATCGATGTTTGGGAAAAAGGAACTACAACGTCGTTGTCACTCACTAGAACTTTCAGTTGGGGTTAACCGAATATTTGATCCAGTCCGATACGATATCGTGTTCGAGGGTCATGTAAATCACTACGACGAAAATCACTACGATTTTACAAACAGACTAATTTGTAAAACCTCCTCTTGTAAATCAATCAGATTATTAGACTGGTCAGTGAGTTTGAAATTAATTCTGGTTAATGAATTATTATGACATCGCATATAGACTGGATTCACCGGAGACTCAATTATTAAAAACCCTGGAGGAGCTGTTGGTGCAAATGAATACAAAATATATCCCTGCTGAGCTTGATTTGATCGTTCTAAATTTATTTGATAGCTTCCTTCGATCACATCACATACTAAATTGAGCGCTATCACCGTTGAAATATTCACATTGAACGGAGCAATATGCCTACCACCACCATCTGGGTCATTATTATGTTTGAGGGTTTTTATTTCCGGTGATGTTGTTTTTTTCCACGCATCATGAATTATTTTAAAACCAACATCGATGGCATCACTGAGAAGTCCTTTTAGTTCTGGTAAGTTATATCCTGGTAGTTTGAATGTTGGGATATCTTCAACGCGGATTTTATAATCTGATGCAAATCCGTCTCTCGATATGGGATTATCTTCATCTAATATATCCTGAATAATTTTTAAATTAAATGTTTCCATATCGTCGATAATTTTGTTGCATGTTTCTACGACGCTGATAAATTCATCTCGGGTGAGAAAGCCGGATTTAAGAGATATTAACAACAGCGAAAAATCATTATTCATTGCCTTAAAATTGTCATTGATTTTAAGATCGTGAGCAGTAAGAAATCTCTCTCCCTTATTTATTATATTGTGAAGGACATTAAAAAAATCTGTAGTGATTTGGTGATCTTTATAACTTTTTACTGGATTATTGGGTTTTATTCTGTCGGTGATATAATCAGATTTTTGTGGTTTTGGTAAATCAACGGTTTTTCCCCCGGTTGGGATTTCAGGCCATCCCAGTACGGTTCTAATAGAACTCTGATAAATATCTACGACGTAACCCTCTGTGCTTATTTCAATGGCAGATGATAGTGTTGGCTCATGAACTGTTATAGCTATTTTTGATTCTTTTCCAGTAATCGACTTTATTCTACGTTGCAATTCGTTATTGATTTGTTCAATTTGGTATGATCCGGTTGGTATGGAAACAACGTTCCAGTCTGGGGTACCGTCGTCTTTATTCTTATTTGCAAATACCAGGGAATTATTCGGTTGTTGACCACCAAATGATTTTGACCTAATATTTGGCCAACTGTGGTATACTCGTAATTTTGCTAGCGCTATCTCCTTCACTGGGACCGGAGAGGGGAAATTCACACTGAATTCTGGATTCGTTGAGGTTATTGAGATCATGCTTATTTGTACTGGGTTTGTGTTCTCCACTATTTGTTGAAGTAATTCCATCTGTGTTGTCATTGTTATTATACTCATGTTTTTGTATTTCTAATTTTGACATCGCAGAATCATATATATCTACCATCGCTGAAAACTCACTCTCTGATATAATTGTATCATCGAGCGATGACGATATCAATGAGGATAATTGCGAGTATGCAGTGGACACAACATGAAATTGAATTATGTAGTCTTGTAGTTTCCGTTGGCTGCATGATGATATTGTTTTTGTGATTATTGAAATTATTCCAGCGATTGTTGTTGCCGCAGAAATGCAAATTGGAACAGCTATCGGGGCCATCATTGTCACTGAAGACAGTATAATACCGGCTCCGGTGATTACACCACTCACTGAATACACAGTAACATCAATTGCGGTAATTCTCCTGCGATATTTTTTAATTTTCATTGCATACTCCTCAGACAGGGTTTTGAGTCTAGTTTGATATTCTCTGACCTGATCATAGCGATATTGCGATGATGAAATCATTTTTTATTTTAACAACGCTAGCGTTTTCAATTACGATTTACTTAAATCCGCTACGAATTCCACATACCATGATACCGAATTTCCAGCCAAAGTTGGATCAGTAGATGTTATAGTGAACTTTTCAGTTGTACCCTTGTCGATGATCGTTGAAATCGTATTGTTGACCCCGGATGAACTCGACGATGATATATTAAATTGAGCCGTTGTCACCAGTGTTAATCGATAAATACCTTTAACGGTTGCAGTGATATCTAATTTGTTGTTTGTAGGTGTCCACGCAAATGATCCGTGTTGGATTGTATATACTATGTTGTTGGTTTTCTCATGAGGAATTTTTGTTTTTTCAATGATTGTTATCATCCTCGAAAAATCACCTTTGACGGCTTCGATGAAGTTTTTCGTCTCATCGATGGATTTTTTAATATCAGGAAGTTTTATTTCAATTTTATCTAACGGGGTTCCAATAAATTTATCAATGATATTTCTACGAAATGATATAAACTGTTTTATGTGTTTTTCAATTCTAGATTCAAGTGTTGTTAGTACAACCACAGAATTGTTTAACTCATTGTTGAGAATTTTTAATCGATCTGTAATCGTCGAAACGAGTACACCCGGTTTGAGTTTACCCTGATCGGAAAATAACGCAACGGTGTTCTCGATTGCGTTTTGTTGTTTAACTAAAATATCATCCAGAGAAATATTACTGGTTTTCAATTTACCCTGATCGGAAAATAGCGCAACGGTGTTCTCGATTGCGTTTTGTTGTTTAACTAAAATATCATCCAATGACACATTAATGCTTTTCAATTCACCCTGGCGATCTTGAAATACAACTATTTCATTGGGTTCAACACTTTCTAAATTCAACGTCTCAGCTATTTCATCTTTAATTTTTTTTGTTATATCCTTGATAGAATCAGGGGTTGCAGTGCCATCGGGTTTGGGTTTCAAAGATCTCCCCCAAATATCAATCATGTTATTGTAAAACTCTTTCTCTCTCTAAAAAGCGATTGCTGGTGTAGTCATTTACGACAATATGAGGTGGTTTTCTAGATGCTGAAATAGCATCAAGGAAATTTAATACTTCACTGCCGCATATTGGTGGGTCATTGATTTGTTGTGTTGGTAGCGTAGAATACCAAGTCTTCATTGGAAATTGTTTTATGTAACGCATAAATTCTTTTGGTGGGGCTAATCCATATGAATCAAAATAGACAATCCCACGTGGATCAATAGCGTATGCAACCCAGTGAGTTCCAGGTCCGGTGCTGTTATCGAGATTAATTATACCTGTTTCAGTTTTGTTTGGTTGATGTGGTAATTGATCTTTCATAAAAACACCTCTGAAATTTTTAATCACTAGTTTTTTAGCCGCATCCATTAAATCAAAGTTGGACATGGGAACCATAGGTTCCTCAATTAATAAACCGTTCCTGGTAGTCTCATGCCTGATCCGTGAACGGATCTCCCGCTGTACCATGAATACGGGGTCCATGGTAGTCTTAGACCCTTTCCGCTGTACCATGAATACGGGGTTCCTGGTAGTCTTAGACCCAATCCGTGAACGGATCGTCTCTTTTTTTATATCCTTGTCCAGCTGCCTTTTTCAACGCCATTCCTGCTGCAGTACCAACGGCTCCTAACGCCGCTGCTTTAGCCACCGCTGGGGCTGCTGCTGCAATCAATGCTGGTATTGCAGCTAACAATGGAAATATACCGCCTGTTTTAATCATATTTTTGATAGCAGCCGCAGAAAGAGTAATCTGAACACCTTTTTTATCCTTGAAAGCATCATTGAAATGTTTCACCTGACGAGTTGTCAGCGATAATTTATGACCTTTTGAACATTTTATTCTATTTATCAGAGTCTAAATCGTGATTTTCATCGTGAAAAACGCTAGCGTGAAAATCCGTAGGATTTCATCGACGTAGTTTTCTAAAGCCACTTCCCGCTATCATATTTGCAATATTGCTTTGGTCTCCTTGATTTACCATCGACGCTAATTTTTCATCTACTGCGTTATTTATTATTTTACTAACACTTGCAGGCATTTCTTCTGTAGACGGTAATGGTTTCTTTTTTCGCCTCACTAATGATGTTATTTTATCCTTCACAGTTGAAAACGCTTTCCCGGCAAGATCTCCAACAGTACTAATACCCTTATCACGAATAACATCAATGGCTTTCATTGATAATTGTTTAGCTAACGGCATCACTTTTGGGGCCATTCTTGAAAAGAATCCTAAAATGGTATTGCCGAGGCCATCTCCATAGTATGCTTTATAAACTGGAAACCGTGAATTAACTACATAGACGAGGGTTGGTTTATCATGATTGTAATGGATGATCATTATTATAAAAACAATAGTGTTTTCAATTGTTATTTAATCACTATGATACCCATTTGCTAACTCGTCAATGAAATCTCGATATGTTTTGATATCCATGATACCGCCGGCAAATAACCGTCTACAGATATCAGCTGCTTCAATAATTATTTCTGGAGAGTTATTTCCAGCTCGGAATCCTCCTACAAGAACATCTAATCGTGATATATCATTGATAACACTATCAGGACAAGTGTTTCCAATTCTTGGATTTTGCAGTCCACTTCCGCTATAACCAGCTGCTTCATCTAGTTTTTCTAAACCCGTTTCTTGTAAATAATCATCATTAGGGTCTTCTTATTTTTTTTGTCTCCGTGTTGGTGTTTGACGTCGTTCTTCTAAATCATCATCATCATCAGGTGGTAGTTGTTGTTTTTTTTGTCTTCTTGTTTGTCTACGTGTTGGTGTTTGACGTTTTAGTTCTTGCCGTTCTTCTATTTCTCGTTGTCGTTCTTCTATTTGTTCTCTTTTATAATTACTAATTCCCTTTTTAAATTCCTTGTATCCTATCTCATCCTTATTCAAACGACCTATCCCTTTATTTAGTTTATACAAATAATCGAACCAATCATTACTTGATATTCTATCATTTTTATACTCGTCCTTTAAAAAATCTTTTTTTGAATTATAGCTTTGAGCAGCAAAATTACCAAAGGCTTGATAATCCTTTGATTTCAATAAACTAGGTTTTTTTATTAATATTTTAGCATGATCAGTAAATTTATTCAACAGAGAAACAGTCGTTTTTTTCGGATCAGTTTTTTCAGTTTGTTCAGTTTTCGCTGCTAGTTTTTCAAGTTCACCAATAACAGATTTTCCCGTCTCGGGAACATCTCCCAGTAAAGCACGCTCTACCCCTTTCGTTGCTGTGGTTACTGGTTTAAACAACTCTTTAGACCCCAGAGCAAAATCAGTTTGTAAACTCTGTCGTTGTTGCAGTTTATTCCGTACAGAGTCACGAATTGGTACAAATCTCCTGATTGCATCTAATCGTTCACGAGCCAATCCGGTTGTTAATGCTTCATTGACCATTATTTGAAATCAGAAACCATTTTTCAATTGTAAAACACTTTTTCCCACTTTTGTTACATGTCGGATGATTTTTAACACAGTCATGGAAGTGTTATTTCATCGTGAGACACCTTCTATCAATGATGGAGAAAGTATCATAATTGTATATAAAATAAATAATACTGATAGTTTCTCCACTTTTTGACATGTCGGATGATTTTTAACACGATCATGGAAGTCCCCTGTTGTTATTTTAACAGCTCTATCAATGATGGAGCAAGTGTCATAATTGTATAATTGTATATAAAATAAATAATACTGACAGTTGCTCCATTCTATTTTGATCAATCTGACACATCGTCCATCGATTTTTGACATCCCCTTGAGGGTCGGCTAAAAAAAATGAGAGTCGATGATAAAATGGTCGGGCAATGAATGGTCAGGCAATCAATGGTCGGGCAATCAATTTTCTTGAATTAATGCTCGTAGGTTTCTAATTTTAGAGTTGACTTCTTTTTTCTATTCGTATTCGTACCCCAATTCTTTTCGTATTCCCTCTACGATAGCATACAACGGGACGAACACACTGATGTCACTGGAAAATGAAAGAGAGTCTTTAATAGAATTCTGAATTCTTTTGATGAGTGCATACTTCTTGGGTAGCATATACTTGTTAGTGCTAACCCCGTATTCTATATCCTGAAAATCAGACACAATTTGATCAGGATTTAACCCATCTGATAGTTTGATATCCTGATTTTTCAATTTTGCTATTTCAACTATGATGCTATTCATGTTTTCAGAATTCATTATTCTATAAGAATGACATATCTTTAATTGGAAATTATGACGTATTAGACATAACTAAATCGAATTTTCTGTCCCGTCTTTTTTGAAATAGCCGATCGATAAATCCCCTCTGCAACTCTTCGTACTGAAGATCGACAAATATTGAAATACTTACCGGCTTCATTCATTGATTGAAAAATCATTTCTTCATTAGTTGTTGTATTCAAAGATGTCACAGGTCTCTTCCCAACCGTTTTGCAAGTGCCAGTCTCCCCTCTTTTCAAATTCTCACTCTGTGTGATAGCTTGCAGATTGGATAAAGAATTGTTTTTCGGATTAGAATCCTTGTGATCAATAACAAAACCATCTTTGATCAATCCAATAAAACATTCAAATGCGAAACGATGATTGAGATAAGTTTTCTTTTCTTTTCCTCCGCCAACAGTAAACATCAAGTACCCGTGATTATTCACAAAACCAACTGATTTTTTCAGTCTACGGTTTCTGACAGTACCATCACTGGATGCTTCATATTTTGTAATCACTGGATGTGGTCTGAATTCTTGGTTCATATATACTATTCTATTGTTTGTCTAATTCAGTGTTTGGTTCAATAATTACATCACTGGAAAATCTTTCGATATAGTCTTGCGGAGTTCTTATGATTTTGTCAGTGACGTTATCAGGGTCAAAGACTTTTTCAGGGTCATAATTTCTGATGGATTGTCCATTTTTTATTCTTTTATCATAATAACGCTTCAATTCCCTATATCGCTTACCACCACAATCAATACACAATTGTGATCTTCCCTTGACCCCAACCCCACATCGAATACAGGGTAACGGACCAAGACTTCCACGTCGAAAACTTTGCATATGATACCTACAGTACTCATTTTTTCTGCATGATTTGTTACACGGGGTTACATTTCCCATCATGAGCCATTTGCAGTGATTCATTATATATAAAACTTTCATTTAAATGTTTGTTTTATGTATAGCATGAAGGAGTTCAAGAGATTGACTTCGAAAAATGCTAAATTCAATGCTGATAGAGAGTTCAAGAGATTATTGAAAATCAATCCTAGATTTAATCTCGATAGACCAAAAAAACGTCCAATAGACGGAAATATGAAAGAGTTTAAGAGATTATTGAAAATCAATCCTAGATTTAATCGCGATAGACCCAAAAAACGTCCAATAGACGGAAACAAACGTAACAAACGTCCAAGAGACGGAAACATGAAAAAGTTTAAGAGATTATTAAAAATTAACCCTAAATTTAATATCGATAGACCCAAAAAACGTAACAAACGTCCAAGAGACGGAAACATGAAAGAGTTTAAGAGACTATTGAAAATCAATCCTAGATTTAATATCGATAGACCCAAAAAACGTAACAAACGTCCAAGAGACGGAAACATGAGATCACCATGGAAGGATGCTCAATTCAATCTTGATATAGTTTCTAATACACCCAAGAATAAAATTCTTGATAAAGCCATCAGAGACTGTTTTAATGAATTCAAGCGTGATGGGGCATCTTATTGTTGGTCAACATTTCGAATTGATGGTGTTGTTGACGCTACCATGAATGATGAAAAGGCAGCAGTGATCATTTCACGTATTGGGGAAAAAAGTCATTTTTTCCGAATTAAATTCATTATCCGTGAGGATGACAAATGGATTATTAGGGATAAATTTGAACCCATTCTCAGGGGTAAAAAAACTGTCACCGTGAATCAGGATTCAAAACCGGGAATTTTGACTGGAATTGATAAACCCTACTACGAAAGATCTTATCCTGTCACAGCAGTTGTTTACGGGATCTATCCGCTCAATGAAAAACCTGATATTTCAAAACTAGCACCCATGAAATATTCGACAGGGCTCAATTGTGTAGCAGAACGAATAATAGAACACTTCACAAATGCGTCCCGGGGAAATAAACTCACTGATCTAAGACGAAAAAAAATAACCGAGTGGGAGTTAACGGTAAAAGAGCATGGGGCAACAATTCAGGATATAACTAAATTAGAAACATCATTAAGATTTCCAATATCGGTAAGGACAATCACCGGTGAAGTATTAAAAGAACCGAAATATCAATCAAAAAAAGGAACCCCCATTGAAATTATTGATCATAACGCGCACGCGTGGTCATCTGCAGTAACAATATTCCCACGGGATAGAACCGTAAAATATCTATCCTAAACTCTGTTTGGAACCGAAGAGTTTTTTTCAGAGCAGAAATTATTTGATGCTATTTACCATTTGAGTAAAAACGATCCTGTGTCAGCGTGGCTATTTCATAGTAATTCAGACGAGGAATGCAGATTTGATCAGTTTGTAAGGCCTAACGGAGAATTATACCGTACTGAAGAACTGCAGAATCAAATGAAACAACTAGCTAGTGAGTTTTCTGAGGGGGAAATCGAAGATCAATTATTAGCAAACTGTTTCACAGTACCATCCATTGCAGCACATTTTGCTAGAAAGAAAAACGCGTGGAAACCAACACGAAGTGAGTTTTTATCAGATGTCAAATTGTCCTGTCTTGAATACAGCCACGGCGGATTATGGAACACAAAATACACCTCTGATACCGTTATTTCAGTTGATATGATTGAGTGTTATCCAGGAAGTTTTCTTGGGTATGGAGAGTGTGAGAAATATTTCAAACGATTTGGACACCCTACACACGAAATGACCCGTGTTGCTATTAATGGACCACTTCCTGATTTTGATTTAACCGGATTCGCTTGTGTAGCATCATTTGAAATGGCTGAAGGGCTTCATCCGTGTAGTTATCTTTGGATTGGTAAACACATGTCTGAAAAACACTGGATGCCAATAGTGTTATTACGGTATATGCTTGATTGTAAGATGTTAAAATCATTAATTGTCAGTGAAGCAATTATATCCTATCGAGCACAGAAATCAGTCTGGTTACCACAACCTGATCTAGAAAAAATAATTAGCGAAGAGCGAAAACTGTTTCCTGATTTTAATGAACAACAAATCATGGATTGGTCCAGGCAGTTATTTGAAATCAGAAACAATGAAGCAAAAAATCTTGGACGAAGAATAATCGGTAAATTTACCCAAGGTGGCAAAGATGATAATACGAAATATTCTTCACGATTGATTATAGACAACGCTGAATACGATTTTGTAATGGCGGATCTAACGAATAAGGGCCTATATGTCAATCGTAAGGACGCATTTCTGTCCGATGGAACCAAATTGGGTACAATTGTTACCTACAATGATGGATACCATCCGCAGTACACACATTTGAGAGCTTCTATGCTTGGTTATGCTTCTATCAATCTGTTTTCAATGATCAATAAATTTCCTACCACCGCAGTTAGAGTTGCTACTGACTCATTTTACATAAATAGCAAAATGGCTGATTTTAAGGCTACTGGCAACGAGAAATGGGGAACATGGAAAATTAAGAAAGAAATGATTCATGATTATATTCCATCAGCAGATGTTACCATTGAAAATAATTACTTAGAAAGCAATCAGTGTTCAGAATTTTCTAGTGCACCACCGATTTCTGATCCAATATGCCTGTATAAAACAGTTTATTTAAACGGTTGTGGCGGGTCAGGAAAAACAACCCGGGTAATTGAGTTATTTCGTGTTTCCAATCCAAACATGATTGTGCTAACACCAACTCATAGACTTGCAAGAGAAATGATACAGAGAGGGGTAAATGCTTGCACTTATCACAGCTTTTTCCGATGGAAGGGAGATAAATGGACTCCTGAGCGCATGGGAGAGAAATTTATTCCTGAAATTATCATTTGGGATGAAATAGACACAGTGTCCGAAGATGTCTTAAAAATATTTCTTGAGTGGTTGTTATTGAAGAATACAAAAGTCGTCATGTGCGGTGATCACGGCAAACCACCACCATTTGTCGGTGCATCCCCCCATGAATGGCTAAAGGGTTTTGTAGACTATTATGAAGAAATTGATACTGATCATAGATCACTTGATAATGAATTAAAAGAATTGAAGAAACTAATTAGATTACAACCGGATAGAATCCAGTGTGAAATAACCCGTGAAATAATTTCGGAAACTCCCATGAATGAGTTTTGGGAAGCGTGGAGACCAAATGATTTAATCATTGCAAGTAGAAAAATAGTCAGAGACACACTTCAGATGAAGTTATTTGAATTACATAAACAAAAATTTGCAACACTTCCAGTACCGTTATGTTATAGGCCATCGGATACGCGAAAGCAGAATATTGAAGTTGATATTCCAGGACAGAGTGAAAAACAAATTCTCGTATTAAATGATATTGTGCTGGTTGATATCAATGTCGTTGAAGATGCATTGCGTGCTAATAAATCCCCATGGACGCTAGGATACGCAGCGACGATACATTCTTCACAGGTATTGACTATATCGGATATAATTGTTTGGATGGTAGATAATCGCATAGAATGGTCAAATTTAGTCTATCTTTCAGTATCCAGAGTACGAAAAATAAATCAACTTCGAAGAATTGTCCTGACAGAGTCAGGCGATGATGAAATCATTGGCGATGATGAAATCATTGGTGACGATAATGATATTATTGATAAAAAACTCTCCGGTTACAAACAACAGGACAAAAAAAACAACGAGAATTTGATATTGATGCTGAATTAATAATCACCTTGAAGAAACAACAGAATAATCACTGCGCGAGTTGCAATTGTATAATGCGTTGGCAGTATTCGGATAAGGATCCTCGCCAATTCACCGTAGACAGAAAAAATAACAATCTCGGTCATGTCAGAAATAATGTGATGTTGACTTGTCTTGAGTGCAATAGACGCAAGAGTGCTAGTTAAGACCATGCGGTGGTAATTGAGTATCGTCAGGAATTACTTGTAGTTGTTGTCTAGTAAACCCACGCTGAGGGGCAGTTGAATACAGTTTATAGATTGGAAGTCTACCCGTAGATCGTGTTATACTAGATATCTTATGCGTAGTGACGCTCCAAATAGGATCTGTAGCCCTTTTTGTACCACCCTCAAGCTCTCCTGGTTCATATAAATACCTCACAATGACATTACTACCAAGAATTGGTTCTTTGAAATCTTTTTGTGGTTTTTCAGGTATCGACTTCTTTTTAATCGCGTTGATAGGTTTCATGTTGATGGTTCTAGTAATCTCGTTATTCAGTGCGGTAACTACACCTGGTAATCTCTTAACCCATTCACGGGATCTTTTTTCTTGGATGAATTCTTTTGCATATTGATATCCAAATAACCGTTCAGCAAGAATCCGATTAAATCGTTCTACAATGGCCTGATCACGATGCAGTGCAGTATGCCCTCGTCTGATAGCGACATTGTGATATTTCATTGTAGATAACACTGCACCCTGAAATTCCTTGCCAGGATCAACTTGTAACAGATTTGGCCAGTGCAGAGGGCTCCTTCGATAAATCCTTTCAAATGCAGAAGCCACTTCAGTGGCTGATTTTGTTTTTAACGGTTCTGCTTCTTTGTATCGACTTGCAATATCAACTACAGTTAACGCATATTTGTAACCACGATCATGTGGCAGAAATAATAGATCAGCCTGATGAACTTCATTAGGAAAGGTCACATCAAAATGCGAGAATTGAATTTGTTTAGGCGGTGGTAGATAAATTTGCCATAGTGCCTGTTTGGATAACCAATGAGCCGCAGTGGTTTTTTTTCACTTTTGCAGCACTAGCGAGTTTACTGATTGCAGCGTTACCCTTCCAGTATCCTCTTGGGGAATAATAAATAGATTCCATGTTGCTATTAATTACCAGCACCTAACATCAATTTACTTTTCATAGCCGATTTTATCAAAAATGAAGCCAATTTTTCTTTGAAGGATTTATCAGGAATGGCATTCAACGCATGAATTAATTTCACATCTGCTAGATGCCTGTGTTGCAAATTGCTGCTTTTATAAGCAACATCATGAAGGTGACAGGCCTTATCAATAGCGTTTATTGGTTCCTCACCGGGTCGGGGCTGATTTTGATCATTGAGTCTGATATCAAGTCTTGTTCCCGGTCCACAATAACTATATTAACTGGAAGGTGTTTTTCTCCGGGGTATTTTGCCCATGGGGTTCCAGGGAGTTTTGCTAATTTGGCAGCGATATCACCTCCTCGTTTTTTTTTAAAGGTTCCTTGGGTTCCTTGGGTTTAGAAACAAATCTAAATTTCTTTGTACTACACTGTACGCATTTACCAGAAAGCGCTGATCGGTTATTTTTAGTTGTAATCGTCGTCAAGTCATCTGTGCCAGTACGCGCCTTACACTTCACGCAATATAGATCCATAATTTATGTATAGAGATATGAATATAATTGATTTTTCAGCGACTAAAACAAGAGAACCAGTGAAGCATCATGCAGCGCTACCAAACTCTATCCGCGCAATTATAATCGGGCCATCTGGATCCGGTAAAACGCAATTGTTGCTCAATTTAATAATGAGATGGATGAAGTGGGATGAGTTGTATTTAATTGCCCCTAGCGTAGATGATCAACGATGCTATGAAGTGCTAAAAGATTTTAATGAAAACGCTTCAGAGATTGCCGGCGAGGATGTTATTGAATTTATAAACGATATTGACGAGGCGCCATCCGTGAATGGAAGTATCAACAATTTAGTTGTATACGACGATGTCATGTTAGATAATCAAAAAAATCCTGCTAGAATATTTTCCCGAGGCAGGCATAAAAACACTGATGTGATCTATGTCACTCAACGCTACACTCAGATTCCAAAAGTGATTAGAGATAACTGTAATATGCTTGCTGTATTCAACGGCGTTGATACACATACGCTACGAAATATTTGGCAGACATGGTGTTCTGATATGGACTTCAATCAATTTAGAAATTTCTTTAGTCATGCTCAGTCTGCCCCACACGGATTTGTAACAATAAATTTACATGACCCTCGAACACGATATCGTATCGGACTGGATCAAATATTCGGTTAACCCCAACTGAAAGTTCTAGTGAGCCGGACAACGACGTTGTAGTTCCTTTTTCCCAAAAATCGATGGAGGATTTCATTAATTTCATTGATTTTTTCATATTTTTTTTTTGGACCTAATCCATGATTCACACACACATTTGGGCCCTGATGTCACTGGATTCATTGTTTTTAAGCGTGATTTCAGTGAAAACTTGTCTAAAAATGTTGTCCGGCTCACCCCCTCTGCTGCTAAAGTGTTCAGTAAGAAAATGACATAATTGAGATCATCAATGAACATTGGTACATTTGAATTGATGATTGAAAAAAAAAACAAGGTGTGGAAAAGGCTCTTATAAACAGCCTGTGTCTGAGTATGTTGCACTCTTACATCTTCTGAGTTCTAGTAATAAATTGTCCTAATGAAATTGAGTTTGAATTCCGATGAAATCCAGAATGGAAGGCAATGACATATGCTTTAGTCGGTGTTGTCTAGATTCATACTTTGTCATCATCATTATCATCATTCTCTTGACCTATATTGATCATCGAGGCACTGTGCTGCTGAACATCTGACCAGTTCCCTCTACTTGTCTTGATTATGTGTTAATGCCTGTGTCTCCACAAAACTTTTCCTGGTCCATTCTGTGATGTTGTCAGTCCACATTTTCTCTGTCTACCTCTCCTTCTGCCGCCTTGGACACCTCCCTGCAGTACTGTTGTGGATAGACTGTTTGCTCTAGTGACATGGCCATAACATTTCAGCTTTTTCATTTTGACAGTGGTGAGGTCATACTTTGTACCTAACTTCAAAATTTGTAGGAGATAAAATGTAAATTATATATACAATATGGTAATATACTTGAATGTTAGGTGATTAACAAACAGCTTCCTCCCAGATTTAAAGCCATTATTTGTTTCATGCAAAAATGTATCAACTTAGTCCGAAGCACTTACAAACATAATCTGATCCTGATTATCAGCAGAGAAAGTTTTTGAAGATATCACTGGGAGGGAAGGGCAGAATAAAAGCTGCAAAAATTATTCACACTTGTAGTTTGTTTGCATTATGCATGTGCTTTTTAATCTTGTCCTAATACCAATGAGATTATAGCATTCACATGCTTTTCTTATAGACAACTAAATTTCTCCTGCAATAGTCTTCCAGACCAATGTAAATGTTATGTAAGGATGACTTCTTTGCATTCAAGTGGAATTTGCCTTAGATGCCTGGTTGAATTCACATGCAAGCACAATTTAATGCCTTTGCTCCATCAGCACAGAAGCACATTTCAACAACCTATTATAAAGATCAGCCACTTCAACATCTGTTGTAAACATCAGAGCCTTTTGAACACCTGTTGTAAACGTCAGCCATTTCAGTTGGTTCTAGTAGCTCATCCTTCTGGAAATTTCTCTCTTAAAAACTATAGGTGTTTGAAAATGACTGACATCACATCACGTGGTTGATATTCGAGAGACAGTTAAAATCTGCTGGCTGAAGTAACTGGGTTAGATTCTACTTTATCCGAAATGGTGACTGGATTTTTTCCAGCATTTTCTCAAGTTTGGAGGATTGAAGTTATGACTTTGAAGACTTAATAAGTCAAATCTTGATGTAGGCAACACTGATTTTTGATGATTTATCAAAATCAGATGAAACTTCTAGAGACATACAAGCTTCTCAAAGTATGTCTGATGAAAAATGATCATTTAGACATAAATATCAGATTTTACTCTTCAACCTATCTATAGATAAGATGCAAAAAGGTGACATGGTACGCAATTATGTTGAACATAACATATACTACACGTTTATACATTTTACAAGTCTATCTATTTGCACAGAATCTTTTTGTCAAGTGAAGAAATAGTAAAAAGTACAAAAATAAATCTACGCACAAGTCAAATCCTGATATTGGCTTCCAGACATGTGACAGCTTCATAAGGTAAAATATATGCCTCTTCAGGCAGATGGCTCGTTCATAAAAGCATATTTCTATCAAAAAGGATTCTTGAAAAAGTGACAGTTTAAAGCAGTATATTGTTGTTGTTGTTGTAGGATTTAATGCCATTTTTCAGCACACGATAGGCTATACATGACGGCCAGTATTATTGGTGGAGGAAGAGCCTGGGAAAACCCCCGGAAAGAACCACCGACCCTCGAGAAGCTACTGGCAAGCTTTCTCACATAACTACATTAGCCGAATCTTAGACTCGAATCCACACAGAGGTGAGTTGGCAGTGATCGGTAATAGAAAGCGCTTTAGACCACTCGGACACTTGTACCCCTGCAGGTTATTGGATACAGAGTTATCCTTTCTTGTACACTTGACAGAAATTGTCTGTTCTACACGTTGCTATTTATTTTACAGCCAGGAGTCCCCGCAGTGACTGCTTCCCAGCCAGAACAGGCAATGAATGTTTTGAAGGAGAGAGCTAAAGAGATAGGGGTTAGTACTCTAGTTAACCGTATCATGCATATGTTGATTTGTTAATTTTAACAGCACAGCAATGACTATTTATTATGATGGCATCTTAATCAAGTCCTTTGCCCAGGGACACACCAACACATCTGACTCAGGCTGGTCTGGATAAAAGATTAAAACAAGCATCCTTTGGTTTGCAAGTCTGGCAGTATATCACTGAGACCCTGCATCTACCCAATTGCAAGCAGCACAGTCCAATAGTGTAATATTTGCAGGAAATAGAAAGGTAGAACTGAAAGCATTGACTCAGATGTGCTGGTGTGCTGGAACATTATTCAATGGCAGTTCTAATTCTTGACACTTCAGATAGTTGAAGTCAAAGAATGACATCATAGGCAGACCCTGAATAATAAATTAAATGCATATATATATATTTCTTGAATGGATTTGAACTAATATTTACATTTACACAGGTTGCTTATAAATTTCCAGTCAAAAGCCATTTCACATGATAATCCAAGGAATCTTTTACATTGACAATTTTTCACTATTTAAGAATGCATGAAATTATTGTGACAACTACCACTGAAGTAATGATGTCATTACTGTGTGTAGTGTTTTTATTTTGATGAAATTCAATTATAAAAATGTATTCTCCAACTTATGTTTATATTTTATTGTAAATTATGTGCTGTGTTTTGCATGGTATTCATTTTCTATTTATTAGGTCATACTTTGAATAAGATGAGATAAGAGCATTGAATACTATTGAAAAGAGAAATTCACTCTAGATAAATAAAGTTGAAGGAAATCAGTAATAATTTAATACTATTGAAAAGAGAAATTCATTCTAGATAAATAAAGTTGAAGGAAATCAGTCATTAATAATTTAATACTATTGAAAAGAGAAATTCACTCTAGTTAAATAAAGTTGAAGGAAATGAGTCATTAATATTTTAATACTACTGAAAATAGAAATTCACTCTAGATAAATAAAGTTGAAGGAAATCAGTCATTAATAATTTAATACTATTGAAAATGAAAATTCACTTTAGATAAATAAAATTGAAGAAAATCAGTCAGAAATAATTTAATACAATTGAAGTGGAAATTCACTCTAGATAAATAAAGTTGAAGGAAATTGGTCATAATTAATTGAATACTATTAAAAATGGAAATTCATTCTAGATAAATAAAATTGAAGAAAATCAGAGTCATAATTTATTTAATAATATTAAAAATGTAAATTCACGCTAGATAAATAAAATTTAAGGAAATCAGTCATACATCATTTAATACTATTGAAAATGGAAATTCACTCTAGATAAATACAATTTAAGGAAATCAGAATCATAATACAAATTAAATTCCTAAAACCATAATCAAACCCCAACAAGGAGATGGGTGAAATTCAAATATCAATGGAGTACAAATGCAGTGCAGAATGAATGCAGATCAAATGCAGATTCACTAACTGATTTATAATACTTCTATTTCAAATCTATTGGATATATTTATTATAAGGTGTGCTGCCCATCTGTGTCTAAATTATTGTATGTTCTAAAGTAGAGCCTTGAATTAAAGATGAGATATATATTTTGTCATTTCTTATTTTGTGCATATTGGAATCATAATGATGAAATCATGGCTGTAAAGTTAATCTTAATGTGGAGGTCAGATGTGTTGTACCTTTGTAAATATATATTTGTATGTTTAGTGTACTTCTGTATTTATGAATGTCACTTTAATGTTTCTCTTGCTATTTGTTAAAAAAGGATATAACAGCAGTCTTATTTATAGAAAAAATAATGATAATCAGTGGTTTTTGATTGACCAGTTTTTGAAGTGCTTAAATGCCAGTTTTGTGAATACCCAGCTGGACTTTCAATATCCATATTTTAGTCATTTGTTGAACAGTAAATAATTTATTTTGTGACGTTAATGTGAATACAGTTACAATAGCACACAGTAACAAAGAATCAGTTGTAACCCCCAGATTTGCACTGCAACAACATCTGCATCTTTCATTATATGTGTCATACAATTACCTCACATTGACATACTTTGTGTTTTTTAACAATGGGGGACTGTGTCAGCACAGATCAAACCATTAGAACAAAATATGGCCCTAATTTAATATAAACAATACCAGTAAAAACAATTATCAAAATACAGTATATGTTACAGAACATGAGGAAATAAAACCTTTTACTGTTGGTCTTGAATGGCAGTGCCAATCAGTAAAGTGTTACAAATTTTTTTATGTAGCAAGTTGGCTTGTAAACTAATTAATAATTTTCAAAACAGATCGGTAGCGTAAATTAAAAGATTTTGTAAATAGTTTGATAACTAAGTAGTATCATGCAGATGGTTGATAATTAAAGTAACGAAGGGTCAGAAGTGAACATTTTCCAGTTTATATAATTAAGTATACCAGTGGTTTCCTATTTGTTACACGTTTTATACCTTTGCACACAGTTTTCTACCACAACTGAAACTGAATTAAAAATATCATATGATGATTTAAAAACTTAACATTATAAGCCAACAGAAGCATAAGTACCTGAAATAAAGTCAGTTTATACAAGGTATAAGTATATTGTTTTATGAAAACTTGTTTTTCATTTTTTAGTATAAGCCTATAGTCTTCCATCTCTCTCTCTCTCTCTCTCTCTCTCTCTCTCTCTCTCTCTCTCTCTCTCTCTCTCTCTCTCTCTCTCTCATTGACGTCATTAAATTTCAGATACCTCTCTTTGACAGTTGATTATGTCCTTTTGGGGTCCATATTTTCCAAAGGCCCCGATACCACACATACATAGATATGAATTTACATTTATGTACATACATTGCTTCATTCAATTATTCAGTTCATTTTTCACAGTGTCCTTTGCACGTATGTCCAGACATCAAAGAATATGATGCACATGGGAGAGAACTAGACCTGGGAATAAAAGGAGAGATGCAATCTGTTAACGCTTTTTTGGCTTTACAGTTGTGTCATATCTGGTTGGGAAAAGTTAAAAGAAGTAAGTTCTTTATATATATGATCTAGCATTCTGTTCCTGGTCCATCCCACAGTGACAGTGGTAAAGGCATACGGTGTTAAACTTATCCATCTGTTCAGTCAAACCGCTCCGCAGAAGCGGGAGGTCTTATGTTCGATCCCCGGCCGCATCATACCAAAGACTTACAAAAATGATACTAACAGCTACCTCGCTTGACGCTCAGCATTAAGAAGTTAGTGTTAGGACTGGTCAGCCTGGTGTAAGGATAATGTGATTGGGTGGGAAATCATGCTACGTGTCTGCGGCATGATGCCCCAGTGCTAGACATCACTATAAACACCCTCACTGCTGACATCATAGCAAACAAACTGTTCAGTCAAGTTGTACTTATAGACAAATGTGATGGGGTATATATTTTCCATAAATACATTTCATGGGATTTCTAGGGCTGTTATTAGACAGCTGATGGTGACAGTTTTCTGTGCATTTCCATTGTATCGTGTAAATTAAACTTAATAATTCAAACATCAGTCATTCAGAAACTTGACATTTTTGCACAGTATTCGCATTAATACTTCTCTTACCAAACAAACTGGAACAACTAAAACAATCTTATTAACAGGGGTGGAAAACAATTGTTTCATTTATTTTTTACTTTACTTTATTTAATAGAAGTCACCATTATAAACACATTATAACTTGCTTTGTATTGTTTGAAGCAAAAATCCTTAGATCATTCATTAGAACTAATAAAGATTTGTTCATTTTTTCTAACAAAGTAAGTATCCGTGAAAGTATGTCTTAAGTTAATTGAAAAATTCAATTAAATGT